>JAYMSF010000642.1:0-14671 GCA_036897335.1 Silene vulgaris | reverse complement strand
GTTTTTGTTGTTTTGTTTTTTTTTTTTTTTTCTTTTTTTTAATTTGAAGCGGGTTTTGAAGCGGGATTTTAAAATTGAAGTCGAGCAAAAAAACAAAGTAAAAGTGAATAAAGATGATAAAATAACATTTTATTAAGAATAACACAATTGTAAAATGCCAAAATAAATACTAAAAAAATAAAACGAGCCTATACGAGCTTCCGATTCCGAGCTCTACTACGATCGGAATCGGCTCAGATATGGTCCACCTCGATTCGGAATCAGTTTTGACCGATTTCGAGCCGAGCTTTGACCGAGCTGATTACGAGGGCTCTACGAGCCGGCTCAGATCATTTACAGCCCTAATTTCACTTGAATCACCAACGTTAGTTTATTAATTAAGACAACTAACCGAGATTTTGGTAAAATAAGTTTCCTCTCGTCAAACAAAGTCTCAGCCTTTGTGTCAAAATAATCCCGAATCCCGAACCTCTAAAATATAAGAACATCCGCTGCTGTAGCTTGTGAATAGTCGTTTCCTTGTGAATAGTTCAGGCCTTAGGAATAGTTGCCCATCTTGTCCGTCCTTTTGCCCCTTTTGCCTCAATCTTGGCCCTTCATCATCATTTTCCCTCTAAAATATGAGGACTTCCCCCTACTGTTGCTTGTGAACACTGTGTCCCTTGTGAACAGTCCTTCGCTTAGAAATAGTTCTCCCATCCAAGCCCCACATCTTCAATTTCTCTCTTCCGACTCTCAAACTCACTTCCTCTGTCTCTTTCGCTCTTCAATTCACCGTTCATAATGGTCTCCGTTCATAATGGTCTCCTATTTTTTAACACATCTCATGATCTTCCCTTTACCGTTGATTACCCACTACCCGACTAGATCTGGTGGTTTTTATCATCTTCAGCTATTCATTTTACTCTTCCAGCTCTCAGGCTTGCTTCCTTTGTCTATTTAGCTCTTCAATTCGCCCCTCACAATGGTCTCGCATTCCTTTAACACATCCCGCGAGCTTTCCTTTACCGCTGATTACCTAACACCCGACTAGATCTGGTGGTTTTTATCATCTGTCGTTTGTAAGCCGTAAAGATCTCGTAGTTTTCATTTTCTGCCGCTTGTAAGCCAGGAGCAAATATCAGCGATGCCATTTTCCGGTCATCATCATCAACTGCCACTTACGATCTGGTGGTTTCACATAGAATCTGTAATCTCCACCTTTTGAGCTGCTTAGAAATTGCGGGTTTATCGCCATCTGAGGGCCTGTTCCCAATGGCGGCAGTTGTTTGCAATTGTGGACTTGTGAATTATTATTCCTAGCTGTACAGTCAGCTATGTACATAGAGTTTTGTTTGGACCGGTGCCGGCGATTGGGGAGGCTAAGGGTGCTGCTTTGAACTTAAATAGGCTCTTGAAAGGTATGGATTAGTTTAATTGTTTTTTATTTAGTTAGGTGGGTTTAATTGAATCAGGAATTGTGTTGTTTATGTTGTTTCTTCTGTGAATATATGTAGCGGTAATTCGATGCTCCTATTATGTTAATTCAGTTGAAATATCAGAAAGTAGTCGGCCTTGTTTCAATTGAATTCGTGAATATGATGCACTAAGCTTTTTTTTTCGGTTGTGATTAGGTTTTCACTATGTAGTTGTGTGCACGAGTATATATTGGCAGTGATTAGATGGTCGTGTTGTCGCTATTATATTCAGGAGTCGATAAATAATTGTTTTTTTGGGATTGAATTTAAAGCAACTCAACTAAATCGCTTCTAAATTCCTCAGGTATGATCGTCGGGTAGATTTTGTCCAATTTAAGGTGCTTTTATTCCATTTTAGGAATGTTCCTTTGAATGTTACCGATTTTCGCGTGGCTGCTTTAGGGATTTTTAAAGGTGGTGATTCAATTTTATTTTAGGATTGTTTTCTCGTCAGTTTGTTGTTGTTGTTGTTGTTTCACTGTTTGAGTAACGGCTGATGAGTGAATCAGTTTGTTTGATGATTCAAATTGTTGATTCATTATCATGTCATAGAATTGAATTTGCTCTTTTGATGGTTGCAATTAGAATTGTAGTACAGTAGAACCGGCCTTAACGTAAGAAAACAGAGGTTTGGTTGATATTCTCGGATCGGGAAATACCAGTCACTTGTGATGCTCTGAATGAAGTTTAGTGGGTACTGCCAAGATATAATCGTGCACACAACTACATAACGAATTCAATTAATTCAAACAAGCACGACTACTTTCTGAAATTTCAACCTTATGTTTGTTTGTTACTGTGGAAAATTTGTTTGTGAAGGTCGTCGCAGTCACGGATAACTTAGTCTTCTTAGCGGTGGATTCCACCATTCCTACTTGTAGATATTGGTTGGAATTTGCTGATGACTTATCGCTCCTAGGAACTAGCTGGAGTAAAGTATAGTGTGAGGGCCTAAAGTATGCACAAATATAGCGATAAGGACGCGAACTCAAGATTCTACAAGCTCCTAATCATAAACAAATGAAGACAATCACGGAGTAGGAGGGAACACCTTAAAGCGCTGCATAGATCAAATTGACGCCCCTCCCTGGTTGCACCGACTCTCCACTGTCCACTGTCCAGCAACTCAAAATTTACGCTTTCATTTTCTGGCCAACCATTAGTTTGTTATCACTCATTCTTAATCCATGCTCTTTTTTTCTTAATAACGTTTAAGGTTAAAAAAAAAAAGGAAACAATTTGATGTATTCAATCTCAAAATATTAGTTACACATCAAAAAAGTTGTTCTTTTCAAAAATATAACTTCGTATTAATTTGCATGTTAGAATTATTTAGCTCGATCCAGTGACCAATTTATGCAAAAGAATACACCTTCCATGCATCCAAATCAATAATTATCATTTTCCACTTTTAGATGTATTAGTCAATAGTTATCATTTCTCTTTTTTGGTAAAATTATCTTGCAGTGTGCAACTATGCAAGTGATAGATTTATGGTATAATATTATTATTATTAACATCCTTGCTCTCACACAGTCACGCCTCCTTAATCTTTGTGCCAAATTCAATTGATAGCTAATAAGTGACACGGAGGGAGTATAACAATATGATTACTGAATTATTCACAAATCTAACTACATATACTCTACTCTCGTTGATATAAGCTACAAATTCAAAACAATAATATGCACTTCTGTTTTGAAATTCTATATTATTAATAATAAAAGAAGTTGTAACAAAAAATAAATAGGTTAGAAACTAGAAAGAGCACGGCAGAGGAGTAGAAATGGAGAATGATACTTGGACAATAGTTGGACGAGAGAGTGAAGATTGAAGAAGAGGACGAGTGATGGGTGAGGTGAACAGTGCGAATACAACTGACCAAGTAAATGCTTTTAAAATCTGCATGCATTTGTTTTTATTTTAAAGAGCAAACTCAGTACAAGTTAACGGATGTACCAGAGAAGTTTGTCAGAGTTAACGGCAAATATTATCTTAGGTCCTTACTGCTTAACTATTAAACTTAAGATCCTTATAGCTACATTCTTAGATACTTTAAGTCCTTGTTGTGGACTTTACTCGAACTAACTCCTTTGCATGAGAATTATAGCATCTGTCAATGTCTATGAGGATGGTAGAGAAAACAGATACCCAATAAATGGTGTGGTTCTAATTGGCTAAGTGTATTCTCCGTCCTTCCTTTGAATGGTTCTCTTCATGTGTCTAGATGTGGATGATTTCACCCAAAAATAAAAAAACTGATCGTTGTGGTCGTGGATGGCCAACTATGTTCTTTTCTTGACAGGACATGCTAATTTGTGAATTTGGCGAAATGTGTTGGTCTTTTAAAGTGCTTAGAATTCTTTACAAGAGTTGCAGCTTCCCTGTATATTTTGCTTATATGCACTCTAAGTTGGTGGATTTGGTTATTGACCAATTGAGTGATACAATTTTATGTAGGGAATATTTCTATTCACCAAAAGTGGCTGGAATTGCGAAATCACACAAATCACTCAATGAGTCCACAGCTGGTGTTACTCAAGAGTTTTCTGTCCCAAATGGTGCATATTCAGGCTATTCTGTTGCTTAAAGAGAGCTCAGTTTCTCAGGTTTTGATATTGTCTGCTTATCCTTCGCCTTCGTCTGAATTCTGCGTTCAGAGTTTGAGTAATTCATTATGAAACATGAGCTTGAAGAGTGCGTCCTAATTTATAATCCTCCTTGTGTGCATCCTGATTATATTGAGCTTTTCTGCAGACTTTAAGAGCGATGCTACTGCTGGAGATGGTTATAAGTTATAACCCTTTCGCCAAAGTCGTTGCTGCCCTAGATGCTTTATCTCACTAAGCTCGTCACCTACATGAGTCAGCTCCCGTGCCCGGCGAAAGGGAGCTACTTTTAAATTTGGATATTCGTTGAATTAATTCCTGCGTCCTGCTAATGCGGGTATGCAACGCTGTTGTGTAACTTGCCTATGTTATGTAATTTAAATGCTGTTAGGCTTGACTTTAGTTTGGTTATGGAGTAAAAGTTGCGTGCTTCTTTAGTTTATGTTTTGTCTCTAAACCTAGGCCTAAAGTGGCAGTTTCTGAAAAGTGTGGACTTATGTTTTAGGTACAACCGAGCCAATGGCTTTTCTGTCAGCCGCTGTCGTGGACCACTTGAATTTATGCGTAGTTGTTAGTTCAGCCACCCGTTTCAAGGTGGATGCATGTTTTTTTGCTGCCGATATCGTACGTTTGAGGTCAGCTAAATTACAGGTACAGTCACTGTTTTAAACTTTTAAAGTCATCTTCCGGTTTTCCTGGGAATTCGTTGCAAGGTCATGAAAATAGTTTGACTGGAACCATTGTGCTGCCATCTTGCATCAACGGAACACTCTTTTGCGGTGTTAGTAGGCCACTTTTCTAAGTAACACAATTGTTATAAGAACAAAGGTGACGTCCAAATATGTATACCATGGTAGATAAGGTGAGAGTATGTGGTCTCAAGACTGGCCAAAAATTTAGGCTCAAGTGCATATAGCGATAATGTCGAGCGGGCAACTAAATAGCTCTTCCATAGCTGTTTTTCCTGCGGTAAATGCCAACTATTTGGTGGCCATTGCAGAGGCCTGCCCTCTCATAGAGACAATAATTTGTCGCTATTTATGGCGCAAGACTACAGTAGTTAACGATGCCTTGACACGACTACTAGACCATAGGTATTTGTTACGCACCATTTATGAAGAGCATTTGAACGCTAAACAAAAAGAAAGACATTTGAATGCATTTGACAAATACGGAGCAACTTAAATTATATCACAGGAGTTTTAACCTTGAAATGAATATGACTGCTTTTGCAAATAGCAACCCGTCCGCGGATTTCGTGCCTACAATAAAGTACGCCTGGAGTACGCGCCTATGACGGTTACTTTCAGTCATCGTGTGCAGGTGTATTTGGGCGGAAAAGGAAACGTGCATCCACTATCCTGGAATTGACGATGAATACACAACTTCAATCAATACAATTACACTTTAACTAGAGAATTATAATCAGACTAGATCAAAGACAAAATGCACATTTTAGCAACTTGCAGCAATCCCATCATGCAACATTTAAATTAGGCCTTGAGTCTATGATGTATTCCCCACTATTCATGCATGTCAGTGATGTCACCTTGGGGAATAGAGTTGTATTGTACTAAGACTTAAATCATGGGATGTTTGTATGGTTGTGCTTTGCCTATAAATAATTAAATTGTGAAATGAAATCGTCTAAAGTACGCATCTACGACAGTTACTTTCGGACGTTGTACGGAGGTTCATTTACGCGTAAATTTGATCAATTCTGATATAATTAGATTTTAGGGCCATTCGCAAGCAGTATCTATTTTAAAGGTGGCTCGCAATATATAAATTATGCCCATGAATGATGATAATAAAGATTAGTTCCCTTGGCTAAGGGCCGTGCCCTTTATTTAGGCACAATTGGTACACTATTTGCTATTTTTTGCCAAATCTTGGCATATTCTAAATGTAACCCTAAGTATGCCTTTTATACCTGCTGTACCCACACCAACACTAACTAATCAAGGACACGGAGGACAAATGAACTCATGCAAATTATCTGCTCCTACAAGAATTATTATGCACTCTAAATCGTTACAAAAACATTAACACTTTGAACAAAGAATTAGAATGAAACTATATCAAAGGCATAATGCACACTTTTTCAACTTGCAACAACCCCACCATGCAACATTTAGATTAGACCTTTAGTCTAAGATGTACTACTCACTATTCATGCATGTCCACAATTAAAAAATTCTTTAAGCTTGTGCATAATGGGGGAGTGGTGTTGAATTGTACTAACACCTAAATCATGGAATGTTGTTTGCATGGTTAGCCTTCATCTATAAGTAATAAAGCCTCATTATTTGCAAAATACAATTGCAAGTTTAACTCCTTAAAAAATATATATACAAGCACTGGTACTCAAACTGCGAAAGCTTGCATAATCGAGTCCGAGGTTACAAGTCAAGTTCGGATTTAGCCACCTTCATTTTCAGCATTCTGCTTTTTCCTAAACAAAATTAAATGAATAGAGTTAATTTAGTGCTATAATATTGCTCGAGTTAAACAATTAGGCAACTTTAGATGTTCCAGTTTAGGATTTAGTTAGTGTGTGATAGAATTGGTGTGCTAATTAAACTATAGATGCATGTTTTTATTAATGCTACAGAAATGCCTGAATATTCGTCTGCAAAATGGTCTTTGTTTTTATGCACCTGGTAGATTTGTCACTCTGTTTTGTAATGCCAATTATAGTCGCTGTTTTAAAAAAGTTTTGGATCTATGTGCTGTATGATCAGTTTAATAGAATCAAATACATCCACCGCATTTTAAAGCTTCAGGTAGTTGCAACGTGCATAACTTATTACAAAGCTTACATGTTTCTTGAAGTGCATGAGCCGTGCCTTTAGTGCTGACGATTGTTAGCTTCTGCTGCATGTCCAACCCAGCTTACATGATGACACTGCCCATTACGTGAGGAACAGAAAAAACCCTTTACAGATCTCCCACAGTATTGGTACTAGGACATGGGTATGTGCTTTAGCCATTTATTGGCCAAACATTTGTAAATGTAGATATTCAGCAAAACGTGTATTGTAATTTGATGTGCTAAATGGATGCTTGTGTGTCAGATGAATTCCCTTATTACGTTGACGACCTAAAACTTAGTGGTTCAAAGCGCAAGCGCGTTTCAAAGAGGCAAGCTCAGATAAGGCTGGACAGGTATTCTTTCTCATACCACACATATTACAGCTATTTGAGTTTACCGAGATATAACTGTTTAGCTTTGGCTTGCAGTGATCCCGCACCGACAGCTACAACCGAGGCCTTCGCAAAAAAAAAACCAAGGGCAAATCACGGTGCAAGTCAGGTACTGCATATTTTTACAAGTGCCTTGGAGCAAACACAACTTACATTTTCCCTATTCGTTTACCTCTTTGTATAGCAGAACTTACCCCTGAATTTTAAATGTTTATTAGGATCTCTCACAGCATCAGTGGATGCGTCGGTCGTGGCAAACGCAGGGTTAAGTGCAAATGTAGGCCAAGAAGTTCACAATAGCTCAAATGTCCCTGAAACAACTGGCACTAAGCATAGTCGTGTTTCTAAAAGACAAGCTCAGCTCCACGCAAACAGGTAGTCATGCTCCTTCATGATTGTATAGGCTCGTTTTCGTAAGAGTAGTTCCGTTTTTTAAGAACCGAAAACAAAGGGGTTCAAATGTATTAGTTCTAACCTTAAACAACAAATGGCAGTCTAATTATTGTCATTTTCCAGCAATTTAGAAACACCCGGAGAAATTCCTACTGAAGCATCGGGTCTTAAGCGTGCTAAACCCCGCAGCAAAGGTACAACTCTCTCTTTTATAGGCTTTTTGTTTAGCTTGGACTAATCCATGCACAACACATGCTCGCCACTTCAGTTAAGTGGTATTTACCTCAAAGTTCATTTCCCCAAACTTGAAGGGAAAATAGCCGGGACAAGCAGCGGAATACACCCTATAGCGCCAAACATTGTTGTCCCTGAGCAAAATGCGCCTCAAGATTGCATTGGCCAGCCTAGGACAAGTGGAGTCAAACGAAAACGTGTTTCGATGAGACAGGGTCTACAATTACAAAACAGGCAAGTACTCTTAAATTTAGTTCCCAGACTGCAAGCCTAACACGATGAGATTAACGGTTTTAACATGTCTTGCAGCACCGGAGGAGCGTCACCTCTCCCAAAAACAAACACGAGGCGGAAAAGAAGCAAAACAACCCGCAAATCAAGTAGTGTTTCCAACTTCATTAGTTCCCAGCAATGAACCACAAATTCTTTTTACTTAAATTTCATGCATACACGCATAACTGGGGTAGGCTTACTGATGGTAGTCCATTAATATAGGGAGAGCAGCTGCGGCTATTGGAATGGCCCTTCCGGCGGGACCACACATGCTTCCTGACATTGATAATTGTCAGAAATGTGGTGCAAGAAAGTTTTTCTATGAATCCAAGAAGTTCTGCTGCGGGGATGGAACTGTGATGTTACCAACAAACACATATCCGCCCCAGTTAATATACTTGTATACTTCTTCTGATGAACGTGCGGTGCATTTCCAGAAGTATGCACGTTTGTACAACAATGTGTTCGCGTATAGCTCAATAGGTGGGAATTTCGATGTCCAAACTTTAAAGGGGATTTACGTATTCAAGCTGCAAGGCCAAATGTATCACTATGTGCCTGATCTACTTCCAACGAACGGAGGGCCTAGGTACCTGCAACTGTATTTCTATGATGGCCAATATGAAGCAGAACAACGGGCTGGGTGTTTACCAGAACTCAGGCGCGATGTTGTAGACATCCTCATGGAAATATCAGCCCTCAACCCATATGCCAGGTTTTTCCGGTCACTCAAGGGAATCGACGTACAAGAGAACACCCAAATTGTAATCAACAAAAACGCTCGTACAGATCAACGCGTTTACAACGCGCCTACATCTGATGAAGTTGCAGTTATCTGGTCTGACCAATCCGCGACGGGTGAGACAAGTGGTCCCCACATTATGGTGGCTGGTAGAACAGAGAAGTCCCATCGCATCCTTCACTACTTTGGCTGTTACGATCCACTACAATACCCATTGTTATTCCCTTTTGGGGAAAGCGGTTGGCACCAAGGTATGAAGAAATTTGAACGTGGTGGCATTATACCTGTTGTTGCATCAACACAATCAGCCTCTTCTTATATTGATGCAGATCACCTACTAGAAGATGAGTTAAACAGTAAGTGCTAAGTACCCAATTCGTTTATCTGGGTTTAGATTTTCTTAGTTTTTGTTTGGGCTCCTTTTTTTGTGCAAAGTGGAAATTTGATATACAGTACATAGTAAAGGCGATAGCAACTACATTCAACGTCTTTTTATATAAAATCCGGAGAAAAAAGTGAAATCTCCCTAAAAGAAAAGAGACCATTACGGATCATCATGGAAAGCTGTTACATCTTTTGTGGGTTGGTGGAGTGTTGCTTGCATAGGTTGCTGATAGTCAATTAACTCTACACTCATAAATTATAACACCCCTATTCACTGGCAGGTGGATAGCCTGTTAGCGTGCCGCTGAAATGGCAAATCCCTCGGAATATGGTTGTAAATATTTCGGTTTTGGTGGGGGGGAATCTTGCACGCCTAATGCAGTCAGTTGGCGTTATGTGTTTTTGCGTGGGGAACTAAACTGTGTGCGCTAACTTTAGTGTGGGGAAAAAAATGCAGGGCAAATGGTTCACCGGGCCTCAGCCGAACGACACATCTCTTGCAGAGAATATTACTGCTTCAGATTCCAAATTCGCCAAGGGAACTTGCTTCTACGAGGTGGTAGATGTCTCCAACAGTATATAGTTGATATGTATGTCAAACTAGAGAACACGAGACTCGATTTCTTCCGAAACAACCAGGACACCATTAGGGCAGAACTGTATCAGGGTTTGTTAGATACAGTTCAAGCTGGCGAAAGTTCAGCAGCGAATGTTGGGCGTCGGGTTGTACTTCCTGCAAATTACATCGGAGGACCTCGAGACATGAAAAAGAGATATCTAAATTCAATGTCTCTTGTCCAACGGTTTGGAAAACCAGACCTATTTGTGACCATGACTTGCAATGCCAACTGGCCCGAAATAAAGAGGGAACTTGCCCCAGGTGAAGAGGCTCACAATCGGCCAGATGTAGTGGCAAGGGTTTTTCGCGCAAAACTTGTGGCCCTTAAGAAAAAGATTATGGAAGAGCAAGTATTTGGGGAAGTAGCAGCTTTCATATATGTTGTTGAGTTCCAGAAAAGGGGCTTGCCGCATGCGCATTTCCTGATAATTTTGAAACCAGCTTACAAAATTAATGGTCCAGCTGACTTTGACAAATACGTTTCGGCTGAGATACCTCCTGTGACAGAAGCTAATCTCCGGGCGTCGGTTCTTAAGCACATGATGCATGGCCCTTGCGGAAAGATGAATCCTGAATGCTCGTGTATGCATCACAAAAAAACCAAAGGCCACTGCAAATATGGTTACCCTAAGGAGTTCATACAAGAAACTACCCACAACTCAGATGGTTACCCGGAATACAGACGACGAAACACTGGTGAAACTGTTGAAATCCGAAAACATGATCTGGATAACCGCTGGGTGATCCCGTACAATCCATATTTGATGGCGTTATTCAACTGCCACTTAAATGTTGAGGTATGCTCTACAATTCAGGCTGTTAAGTATTTGTACAAATACGTGTACAAGGGCCATGACAAAATCTCCTTTAATGTCACTGCAAGTGACGGACCCCAAGTGATTGATGAGATTGAACGCTTTCAGTCTGGTAGATGGGTTTCACCATGTGAGGCTATGTGGCGGATATATGGATTTGATCTATATGAAATGCAGCCACCGGTCATGCCACTGCAAATACACCTAGACAAAATGCAGAGTATCCAAATGCGACCACATGAAAATCTGGAAACTGTTATTTCAAGCGAAAAAAGAACACGGACGCCTTTGACAGAGTTTTTTAGGATCTATAATGACGACACTAAATGTAATATTCCAAAATATTTATATGGTGAATTTCCAGAACACTACAGGTGGGATACTAACGAAAGGACTTGGTTCAAGCGAAAGACTAAATTAGTGGTCATCGGTCGGCCTGTGTTCGTCGCCCCTTCAGAAGGTGAACGGTTTTTCTTGCGAATGCTGTTGCAAAATGTCCGGGGTCCAAAATCTTTTGAGGACCTAAAAACTGTTGGTGGAAACTGCTTTGAAACTTTCCAGGCAGCAGCGTTGGAACTCCGATTACTGGAAGCTGACAACACAGTTGAAATGTGTTTGGATGAAGCGGCAGCTATTCAAATGCCGATTGCCCTTAGGCACCTATTCGCCACTCTATTGATTTTCTGCCAACCAAAAGACCCAGCTGCTCTTTGGGAAAAGTATTTGCCTTACTTGTCCGAAGACTTTATGCACGAGTTGCCAAATAATATGCAACAGGCCAACCAACAGACGTATCGGTCAGTGGAGAAAGTCCTAGAAGCTATGGGTAAATCTATGAAGGCTTTTGGCCTGGATGGTTTTGGTGAACAGTTGGAGGTAGAGGTTCAGCGGACACGGGACATAGAAGATGCATTAGACGCACCAATTCCAGATGAATGCATTGCTTGCATAAGTTCTCTAAACAAAGACCAGCAACAAGTTTTTGATACAATTATGGATCATGTTAGAGATGCTCGGCCAGGCGCTTTCTTTGTCGATGGCCCAGGCGGCACGGGTAAAACTTACTTATACAACGCTTTGTATGCCAGAGTTAGGTTAATGGGAAAAATTGTTTTACCCACAGCTACTTCAGGCATTGCCGCATCCAATATTCCTTCAGGCCGTACAACACACTCGAGGTTTAGACTACCTGTGGATTTGGATGCTTCACTCGCATGTGACGTCCCAAAACAAGGGAGCCTAGCCGCTCTTCTAAGAGCAGCAGCATTGCTGATTTGGGATGAAGCCTCTATGGCCAGAAAAGAGAGCATAGAAGCATTGGATACACTGTTGCGGGACCTATGTGATCCAAACATTATATTCGGCGGGAAACTAATAGTGTTTGGAGGGGATTTCCGTCAGATCCTACCAGTGGTGCCGCAGAAATCCAATAGAGAAGTTGTGGCCTACAGTTTGGTTTCTTCTAAACTATGGCCAATGCTGACCAAGTTCAGACTCACCGAAAACATCCGAGCTAGGCAAGATCCGGTATTTTCCGATTTTTTGTTGGCCCTGGGAAACGGCGAGCTCCAAACCTAGGAAAATGAATACATTGAACTGCCAGCAGGAATTGTTCGAAACCAGGAAGACGAAAGCATTGACCCAATCATCCAAATAACAGAATTAGCTTACCCAAAGGATGATCCCGGGAGCTACAAACCAGAGACTTTTACTACTCGGGCTATATTAACTCCAATGAATGAAGATGTAGATGCAATCAATTCGATTTTAATAGAGCGTTTCCCAGGCACATCAACAACTTACAAAAGCTTCGACACTGTGTTGGATGACAAATGCAATATATATCCAACTGAGTTCATCAACAAACTCTGTCCAGGCGGCATGAGCCCGCACGAGCTCATCTTGAAGCTTAACAGCCCAGTGATCTTACTAAGAAATCTGTTGCCATCGTCCGGCCTATGTAACGGTACTAGGCTTATTTGCAAAACATTCACTCCAAACCTGGTGGGATGTGAAATCACCTCTGGTCACTATGCCGGTAAACATGTGTTAATACCTCGCATCAACTTACGTCCGACAACTTCATCAAACTATCCATTTCAGTTCCAGCGCAAGCAGTTCCCTATCAAGTTAAGCTTCGCAATGACTATCAACAAATCCCAAGGACAAACGCTAGACCAGGTGGCCATTTACTTACCTAGGCCTTGCTTTTCACCAGGACAGCTATATGTAGCGTTGTCCCGGGCTAGGGAAGCGCGGAAGGTCTCAATAGTAACAGCCCCCCTGCCCGAAGATGTGCCACATAATTCTGCCAAAAACATCGTCTCCTATGAAGTTTTGCGGCTCGCAGGCATAATTTGAAAAGCCAATGGTGGATTACGGCTGCTTGAACTCTGTGACAAACAAAAGTTTTTTACATGGTGAATGTGTGGCTGCAAAATTGTGCCAAAACCCTTCCTCTGTTAGGAGAGCTGATACAAGCAACTGGTTTTTGCCACAATTTTATCTGTCGCGCGTTTAGTTGTTCAGGCACTACAAGTAGTATTGTTGTATTTTGACAGACTGAATGTGATTTTGGTTGATTTTGATAGCACAGAATGACCTGAGATCATGTTTGTTTTTACAGTTTGGAAGTGTAATCAGTTGCCTTTTATTCCAAGCAAGTTTATGTTTGAATGTGGTTAGCCTACAATGTCGCATACAGTATTTGGGGGAATCCGAAGTGCAGGGAATCCCATAACGATTCGGATACCACTGCGTCAAAAACATCCCAGCACTGCCCAAGCCAGTAGCTATAATACGGTGACTTCCAAGATACACAAATCAGCGAGAAATGATGATGATCCACACCGGGATTTAAACGCAAAAAAAATATACTACATACAAATTGATAATTTGGTTCCCTAACCTCAATGGCACACTAACTATCCAACAGCTTTCCTTGAGACATGGAAATGGATCAGTTACCTTTTATGAAAAGTAACTATGCTGGTTACTAAAAAGAGGGCAGCCACAAAGAAAAATAGAGGTCATGGTAAGGCCACATCAACATAAAATTTACTTACATCACACCATAGCTATAACATGCTTGCATATATCATTAAAAATGAAATAAAGGATTGGGAAAGCTTAAGCCAAATCTAAGCAATCACTGCCATAGTTATAACACCTCCTAAACTCCAGAATTTTGAGCCAAGGAACAAATCTGACGACCCGACGCACTTGAAGGTACGCAACATATTTAATACTCTTGACCTTTATTTGATTATTATTTGTAATGCTATCATTTGAAACTAGGGTAAGAGTAATAAAAATGTAATTAGATACTGTATGCAAGAAGGAATAGAAACACTGAATATTGCTAAAATGTTGCATGTTGAGATACTGCATTAGTGATTAGAGACTGAAACAGCTAAGCACCGTTTCCATTACACCATTTCTATTGCATGAAGGAATAAATACTGAAATATTTACCAATGTTGGTGTTTAGATATTGTCATAGAAATGGTACTTAGATCAGTAGCATGAAGGAGTTACTTCAATTAGCTTTCCTGAAATGCAATTTTAATAGCCATTGAACACTTAAGTGAATGATAGCCTAAACTCGGTCTTTATATCAAACTGCATAAATAGTTTAACAGCTACATCTAAATACATTAAAATGTTTCTCGCTTCTTTGTTCACCTTATCATAAATTCTGTAGGAAACGAAAAAAAATCTTACTAAGGATTATGATCTTGCTAGCTCCGGCTTATATTTCCAAACACAAAGAATATACTTTACAGAATGTTGTCGTAGCAGAAATTCTGGATGAAGTTGTTTTGAAAGCTTGACGTTCTTATGTATAAACCCTGTGGCAATGTGATGCGTGTCGATGCACACCAAAAATAATACCTAAGTACAACTAACAGAAGCTAGCGGTAAGTAGGGTCGATCTC
>JAYMSF010000641.1:0-14672 GCA_036897335.1 Silene vulgaris | reverse complement strand
AGAAATAACATTCTTGCAAAAAAAAATTATGAAATTTTGATGTAAATTTTAAAGGTTACGTAAATTTTGGAAAATAATATATTTAATATACAAAATTAATTTAAGAATAATGATAATATCCATGTCACCATATTAAGTTAAGCTGGTAACACTACTATAATGTTCAGCTTACTTAAACACATGTACATATCACAACTAAGATGATTACATTTTAAACTAAAAAATGTGTCATCATACTTTCTAATTATGGTTACCATTTTCAAATGCTGTCACATATAATCAACAACATCCTAAAATAGGTACATCAACTCAATAAGATGATCACATTTTCACTACTAATAAAAATGTCACCACTTTAGAATCGTATTAAGCTAAGCTGTTTACACTACTATAATACTCCGTATTAAACTCAGTAAAACATACATACATATCACATGTAATATGGTCATGTGTAATAAAATAAAATTAAAGATCAAAGCCATGTTGGCACTTAACGGCAAAATTGACAGTTTAGAGTGTTTAGGTCACGTTTGGGAACAACTAATGAAACTTAGGGGTGCAGTTAATATTATGTCAAATGTAAGGATGCAACTTAGAAAAGTGAAAACTTCAGGGTACAAGAGAGAACCCAACAAAAATAAAAAAGACAAAAAGACAAAAGTTGCAAAATTTGAAACAATGGACCCACATAATCAACTAATTTGTGTCTAGTAAAAGTGTAAAACGATTGACGTTTTAATTGCATTGCATTATAATTACAAAAAAAAGAGCACTTTTTTTGTAAAAATGTAAACATCCTAAATAGAAGCAACGGCTTCTCTTTTTGTTCACTCTTTCTTTCTCTTCTGTGTGTCTCCCCCATCTCTCTCTGACTCTCTTCTGTAACAAGCAAGAGGATGAGCTCTGCTGCAGGAACTAGTACTTTTGTAATTAAATGGATCAACTTTCTCACCATGGTAACTCTTTCTTTCTTTATATATTTCATCTCATTTCATTTGATTTACTGCTGTGATTTTGTGTTTTATTTTGATTTATGCAGCTAATTGCAATAGGGGTGATTGGATTTGGAATATGGATGAGCAGTCACACTGATGGTTGTAGAAAGTCCCTAACTTTTCCTGTGCTTGCTCTTGGTGCTTTTATACTTGTTATGTAAACATTTCTTTTTAGGTTATTCTTTTCTTTTCATTTCTTATTATCTTTGTAATTTATTCTTTTTGAGACTGAAATGCCAACTATTGCAGATCATTAGTTGGATTCTTAGGTGCATTGAAGAACAACTCCGTCTTGTTGTGGATTGTATCCTTGCTTTATGATTGTACATTTTTTCTATTTCCTGGACGGAATTTTCCTTGACCCTTCCTTGCTCTCAGTATTTGATACTTTTGTGCTTCATTCTTGTGGCCATTTTAATCTTCACCGTTTTGGCGTAAGTCTATATTTTCAAACCATTTATTTATCTTCCGAATTAGTAATGGTTCTCAACTTGCTGTATAACCCTTGTTTTGATAAGAGGGAATCGGAGGGAAAGGTAGGGTAGGGGATGGAGGCATACAAAATCCCGTGTTTGGTTAGCAAATAAGATACAACGGAAATGGAGGGATCTATTTTATCTCCCTCATGACGATCAAAATAAACTTCCTTGTGTCATTCCCTTCCCCTCTTTTCCTATTCCTTCCATCCTCCTCCCCTTCCCTCAAATGTTTTCCCGACACACCCCTTTATTACGTGCTTTGCTCATCATTGTATTGAAGAAAGGCCGTTCTGGACATGCTATTAAATCCTGGTTTAAGACTACTCTCAGAGTCAGTTGTCGGGAGATAAATGCGGTCATTGCCGTCTTAAAAGTATGGAGACAATAACTTCCAAACATTGATAACTCAATCCAGTGTCGTGTCAGGACCTTTGTTTAAGATCGTGGTTGCAATTGTCCTATAATGAAAGTTGCCTATTATAGTACCAACTGTTTAAGAAGCTCTGCTTAGTGGACGATTTTGTTTAATTATACTGTACTCCACAGCCAAATCAGCACATCACTACAAAGTGTAGTCTGAAGATTTATGCTCTCCCTCGTTTCATCTCCATGTTACTAGTCGCATTCATGGTTTGGCTGCCAGATTATTAGAGTCTTCAGTTGAGGGAAACGTAGGAGTTTGATAGATTGGCAGTGGAAAACATCATTGCCATCAATAGCTTGTCTTTTGTTATTGGTTGTGCATTAGTTCAGCTACTGAGGCTATTCTGCTAAGACGTTTGATTGATCTCTTATACCCTGCAGTTTTATTGTAACAAATAACGGATCAGGACATAAGGTAGAAGGGCTGAGGTAACATTACTGACAGTCAACTGAAATGCTTAAGTTTACTAATTAGTTGCTCTGATGCGCGATTCATTCATTCTATTCTGTTATATATTTATAGTTATTTCTTTTCTTGTCTTATCAGATACAAAGAGTATCAACTGCAAGATTACAGCTCATGGTTTTTGAAAGAAGTAAGCATTCCTAGTTTCTTTTACCAACTTAATTTACCAATAATGAGTTAATGACTGACCAAAATATGTGATATTTATTTAAATATTTTTTTTAGCTAAACAGCAGTCATAACTGGAAGAACTTGAAGGCCTGTCTCGTAAAATCGCAGGACTGCGCTAATTTACCCAAGAAGTACAAGGTCTGTTGTTAATTTTCTGTCTTCTGAGTTTGTTTTTTGGGTGGTTTCATTATAAAACTCTCATCCAACCATTACATGCTCTTCTAAGGTTCAGCCTTGGATCATACATCAATTTTGACAAATACTATTCAACCAAATACAAACACTTTTATACTTTGACTGAATAAGCCAATTTCTGATCCTCATTCAAATTTCATCCCTGCATCTTCTGAAAATCAGCTCTGGTGCAGGTAGAGCACCCTCAATTCTACATTTATTCTTGCGCATCCACACCGGATACAGCAGTAACCTTCTTAACCATCAAGATCTAGGCATCTAGCTCTATACTGCACCCACCAATTTATCACCTCCGGATCAGGAAGAGATAACCTCAGCCAGTCAGACACCTTCTTCAAACATATGCCTAGAACTTTTCCTCAACGTACCAGAATTGCGTCAGAGCGTTATCAGGCTTTAGTCATGAACCAAAGTTATTATGCTAAGAAAAAACGGAGTAATAAGAAAGTAGTGAGTCTTGTATAAGACGGTCTTGTACATTACCACCAAACTGAAACCTGGTTTATTTTTCATTTAATTATAGGTATATGGGTTGGCCTTACAAGTGAGATGGTCTCATATATTTTTTGTGATAAGGGTTGATAATATAATTGTCGGATTTTTGAGATAGTTTACAAGTGAAAGCTAGAAAAATAGGTCTGATAGAAGGAAATATTTTGTGATAGAGATGTTTTTATCTTTTTTTGATGGACCAAATGCCTTAGGAGTACAACCTATTTACACGTAAACATGCAGTCTTTCACATTCTACTACGAGTGCATGAGTATTCTAGATTCTTAGTACATGAGTATTTCAGAACTAATCTTTAATAAATGCATGTTCCTAAGGATGCGATGTGTAAAACTAGTTCATGAACATGAATTTAATACTTTATTCTACAAAGTCTCATTATCTCAACACTCCTCCTTGAGGCTTTTGACCATGACTCCGAGTCCTTGAGTCTTAGAAGCTCGAACTAGTTTCTTTCTAGAGCTTTAGTAAATAGTAAAAAGTCTGATTCTCAGTATTACAATAGATAAGCTTGACTTCCTTCTCTTCCTTTGCTTTTCAAATGGCTTGAACTTTGATCGTCATATGCTTTGTTTTGCATTGAAAAACATGGTTCTTAGTGATTCTTAGCGACAAAGATTGCTGAGTTGTTGTCGACTAGAACCTATGTTGTATTGTCTCGGACTCTCGGGCGTGTGACCCATATCTGAAAGTATAATCCTTAGCCAAATGGCTTGATTAGCTGTAGTGCTCGCTTTCGCTCTCACATACTCGACTTCAGTCGTAGATTGAGCAATAACGTCTTGTTTCTTAGACATCCATGAGAACATCCCTTAATCAAGTGTGAAAACATAGTGAAAAGTACTTTTCATGTCATCAACTCAGCTCTCTGTCAATTTTGGCTCTACACGTGATTCAAATATAACTCCAAAATTTGATGTTTCACTTAGATATCTAAAGTCTCTCTCTTGATTCATTCATAAACCTTCCATGTAGGCACGCAACAAACATCATGTTTGGCCTAGTTGCTCTCAATTAAAGGAAACTACCCACAATGCTTAGCCTTGCATCCACCTTCATGTGGCCAAAAAATTTGGAGATATGCTCATCAAACGCTATTGGTTTAAGATTGTTTTGCAATCGTGCAACTTGAATCTTTTTAGAGTATCATGAGCATACTTAGCTTAGAGAAATAAAGATCTTATCTTGAGATTGGTGAACCTCTACCCAAAGAAAATTGTTCATGAGCCCCAAATCTGTCATCTCAGATGTTTTCACTTTTTCATCTCCTCCTTAAAAACGACGACCATGTCAGTGTAACAAGGAGATTATCAAAGAGACATTGTCTCCTCTCTTCTTCACATAAAAGTGTGCTTGTTGGAATTGACACTTAATTGTGTAACTTAACTTCTTTAAGTTACTAAGCTTATGTTGTTATTATATTACATATTAAATGTCCTTTTTGTTTTTTGATAAAATGTAAGTAAATATATCAAATGAAAATCGTAACCATACATGAATCGTCGCCCAAAAGCCATCGTCAGCTAGAAGGCCCAATCCAAACCAGAATATTACCGGTCCCTCATAAGACGAGGTACTTTAAGACTTAATAGCTCTGGTACCAAATGTTGGTTTTAGGAATAGTCTAAAAGTGAGGAAGTCCAGAGAAATAGGTTTTATAGAAGGAAATAATTTGTGATGGAGATATTTTCATCTATATTTTATTGATGCCAAATGCCTTTGGAGTACATGGTATTTATAGGTAAACATGCTACCTTTCACATTCTCTGATGCGTGGGTGAATTATCCGATTCTTTAGTACTTGATTATTTCTCAAGTTATCTTAAATTGATGCATATATAAAATTAGTTCATGAATTTGAATTTAATACTTCATTCTAAAAGAAGCCTCATTATCTCAACAATAACCATTGTTATAAAAATTTGTGTTCAGTACAGACTTTAAAGCAGTACAAAGCAGCAAAACTGACTCCTATTGAGGCTGGTTGCTGCAGGCCACCATCTGAGTAAGTCCTTATTTTACATGTTTATTAGTCAAAAATCAAAATATCGTTTCCATTTCTGGGGGAGCCAAAGATTCATTGTTTTTTGGTTCTTGATTATAATGGTATGAAGTTAATGACTCGCTAAACTTGTTGCACTTTTTATTTATTTGTTTTCAAGTACCCCTTCCATACATATTTTTTCTTCTCATTTGACCTTTTAGGGTCAAGGATATCAAACTTTGACCCTAAATATGTTGAAAATTAAAACATATTAAGACATAAGACTTAAATTTTTAGATTTGTCATCAAATATTCTTTTATAAGATATAATTTTCAACGAAGAAAAATTATAAATACATGTCGAAAAATGCGACAAGTAGCATCTTGGAGACCGCGTAAAGTCAAATGGGAAGAACAAATTACAAATATGGATGGAGGGAGTAGCAGTTATTCCAATGTAATTAACTTCGCAATGATGGGTATTGTTTATCCATAAACAACCTCGTTATGTGTTGACATATGGGCAAGACTTTGAAGTAGCAGTTATTTGCCTCGAGGGAGTTCTTGTATGTATACATTCAAAATACGAAAGCCACTATAATACAACTCCTATTTTTATGCGTGTTTCCTAGGCTACTTGAAGCTGTTGAGCTCCTGAATTTGATTGTGTTTGATGGCATTATATGCTTAGTTTCCTTTTCTTACAAGTAGGGTGTTTGTTTGATAGTGTTTTGATGGCTAAATCATAGCTTAATCACTTTAACTAGCAAGTCTATAACAGCCTGTAATATGCATCATCAGGTGTGGATATCCTGCTGTAAATGCTTCATACTATGATTTGAGCTACCATCCAGCAAGTTCCAACAAAGACTGCAAACTTTACAAGAACTCGAAGACCGTCAAGTGCTACAACTGCAATTCCTGCAAGTAAACACTACTTGTAAACCTTAATAAACTTATTTTGCCTAATGACTACGGAGTATTTTGCTTAGCTTTATTGTGTTTTATCTTTCTCCTTTCAGGGCAGGAGTTGCACAGTACATGAAAATGGAATGGAGGGTGGTCGCAATATTCAATGTCGTCCTTTTCTTTGTCCTGGTAAGACATCATATACAGAGTACTACACTACTCGAGAATCTACTGCTATACAGAGTGGCAGATTATTATTATTATTATGTTGGGCCGGATCTGGCCCCTGCTAGCTTTTTCCTTTTCCCGCTTTTAGGGAATAATCAAACCTGAGATCAAGGGTTCATTAGCTTGTATAGGTTTGCTCATAGAAACACCACTTTATACGAGTATTTGACTTGGACGGATGTTACTGCGAGCACAAATCTTGCCACTTTATGAAGGACTCCAGTTTCACTTACTCTTATTTTTTGTTGGACCAGTCAATAGTGTACTTTGTGGGATGCTGTGCGAGGCGGAATGCTGCCACTTCTAAAGCTTGAGTGCTTGACTAATGGGTGTGCTTTCCAAACTGCGCATTGGAGGTCAATGGGGCTGCCTATAAAACTCTTTATTCCAAAGCTGTTTGGATCATGGAGAACAATTCATGTACCGGATGTTTTTCATGGAATTCAGATTAATGCAGAGCAATGGAGCTGTTTATGTGGAAAATAATGGGAAAAGGGTTTTCTTCTCTTTTCAAAATGATGGAAATTAGGCTATCTTCTTTGTAAAATCTTGGGTGAGAAGTTGAATTGTACAGCATGTTTATAGATCCTTGTTCTTTGACTTATTCACCACTTTTGATTTTGGTGAACTCGAAAAGTTTGACCTTTGATTCTTGTTTTGGATACATTTCACTCAACTTGACTACTTAAAGGCTAGGTAACAAGGACACTCCTCTTAACTAACATACCGGGCCAGACATGACACTCGTCAGACACGCGCTAAAATTCGGACACCTGGAAAGCCATGTCTTATTTTCTTACATATATTTGGACACGTATCTGACATGTGCCTATGGTATTTGGACACCCCCTCGAATGTGTTCATGGTATTTCAGCACATTTTTGGCACACCTTCAAAAGGAATCAAGTTGAATTTAAGGTGAGTAGTGTGTGTTTTATGATGGAGTTTGGTTGGAAAATGAGTTGAATTAGAAGTGAATGATGTTCTGTAGACGAGGAATGAGAGGTTGTAGATACACAGTATCTGCGTAATCCCAACAAACACCCGATGATTATCAGACTACAACATGTTTCGGTTATCGCAACGTCTAATCGATATTCAGCATGACGCACGTCGGAAAGCTTGAAAACTGTTTCGAAAATAAAATACTTTTCAAAACATTTTAAAAATACCTAGAATGTTTTATGCACAACGACGGCGTTGAAACGACATTAATTAAAGTCAAAACCGACTCAAAATTCGAAATACGAGGATACCATATAGAAAATTCCAAGACAAAATAAAAGACGTAACAAGTAAAATCGCGGGCGAGATATAGCAAGCTCCTCCCTAAAGTGTTCATGATCAAGTGAGTTGCAGTCAATCTGACATCTCTTAAAGATAGTTTAGGTCGTTGGGCTACCGTCAACTATTCCTAAACGGTTAAACCCTTCCAAAACCATTCGTTAAAGAACCCTAGATTTCTCAATTTCCCCCAAAACGATCGAATCTTCATCCGCTGTTGACATCAAATCTATCATTCTTCAGGTTATCATCATTACATTCTCATTTCTTTATGTCTTCCTATTTTTCAATTACCATTTGTTTTCTTGCTCATTCACTCATAAGAAAAGGGAATCTCAACTGTTTTTATTTGTTTTTTTATTTCTAATGAATTAATCCTTCTTAGAGTTTGGTACAGAAATTTGGTCTCCTTCATTAGTTTTTGTGTTTAGTTAAGAGTTTATATAATGCACATCAACTGTTCGATGAAATGCAAAAGGGAGTAACTTTTGTTTCAACTGTTTTTTCTGATGAATTGCAGGGAGGAAACAATGATTCCACAGTGAATTCATTCAAAGTAGTTCTCAAATGGCTGTTCAATTTCATTTTATGAAATCGAATTAGGCATACATATCCGATCCACAGGATCGTTTTATCTAGTTATTAGATGGATGAACTACTGAGGAACCCAGTTTTTGTAAGCCATGTTGTTGCAGCTGCAGCCTCTGTATCTTTGGGCACCACTCTTACCTACCCACTTGATACTATGAAGACTCTCGTTCAAGTCGGTGCTACTTCAAGCAAACAGCTAACCACGTCTCAGGTCTTGGGTCGGGTTAAATCCTTGTCGGGATATTCAGGGTTGTACAGAGGTTTTACTTGGTTGACACTTGGAAGAGTCACTAGTGTTGGTGCTCGTTTTGGGGTCTATGAAATTTTGACCGCTTACTATAAAGATGGGCGCATTGATAATAATGTGTATGTTTCCGAAGCCCTTTTGGCTGGGATGGCAGCCGGAGCTGTGGAATCTTTCCTGAACTCACCATTTGAGATGATAATGCTTCGGAAACAAGTCACTTCAGCTGTTCCTATATCTAGCAGTAGTAGTAATGCAGCTACTAAACACATGGTGACGCCCGTGATCTCTAGGTTACTGCCGGGATTTGTTCCAGATAAAGTAGCACTTGACCGTACTGTTAGCCTTTTATCTGTCCTATCTTCGAAAAATCATAATATGGCCAATGCCTTGACAAATTATCCTTGGACGATTACTGGCTCTGGGAAGCCACCTAGTGCCATCGATGTTAAACGACCTATTGATATCATCAAATTGGAAGGATTGCGGGCTATGTGGAGAGGCCTTCGTGGGGGAATAGCCCGGGATTCTGTTTTTGGTGGCATTTTTTTTGGCAGCTGGCAGTTTCTGCACCTGGCAATGCTTGATTGGAAAGCTGTCGGAATGGATCCTCCTCCTGAGACAAATGACGAAGTCGGATCGCTTTCTCCTTTAGCTGTCAGCTTGGCAGCTGGGTTTTCTGGGTCATTGGCGGGTGCTGCTTCACATGGTTTTGATACTTCTAGAACCCGATCTCAGTGCATTGTGCTACCCAGGTATCTGGCTATGGAAAGGAAGTTCCTGAAATGGAAGCGTCCTGGAAACCGGTTTGAAAGACTTACCGGAATCCACCCTGCTGATCGCAAAGTTTTATTCAGAGGAATCTCTCTTAGGACGGCGAGGTGTGGTTTGGCGTCATTTATCCTTGTGGGGAGCTACTTCCTATCTGTGGAACATCTTGTGGCCAAATCATAATTCATCTTGTTAGAATATGGTTTCATTTTCGAAAAAGCCTTCAAACTTTCGTCATGTTTTCTTCAAATAAATATTTTTCTTATAGTTGGAGGTCTACTGTATTTGTGGTATCAGTCAGAATTGGAACTCACATTTGAATGTAACCCTTTTGCATATGACAGTTAAGGTGATAGGGAATACAATGACAAAAGCACGGAATTGTTTTGGCAGTGTTGCGTTGAATATATACATCAATATAATTTTTCCAAGCTTCTGATAAACTTTGATTTTCAGATAGCCCAACACTTGCTTTTCTGAATACTTGCTCCGTCTTGGTCATTTGTTTACCTATTCCATTTTTTGGCGTCTTAGTCAATTGTTTACCTACTATTTTAGGAATGCCTTGGATGGGCAATTTGATAAACACGCTCAATTTGGTCCACTTGTCATCCTATAATTGACCCCCTCATAAATAACCCTAGAAGCTACACGAAAAACAGAGTAAGGACAGCCTCTGTTTTCGTGTTTCTAACCTGCCTGACAGCAACTTTACCTCTCTCATTTAACCACCTTTGAGCACCACTTCAACCACCACTGAAAACTTCACACTCCCATGATTCCAAAGATTCCAAGAACACCAAATTTGACCAACGTTTACCCTGTCAAATCTCATTCCAAAGTTGCACACACACCACACTTTCGAATTTCAAAAAACCATTAGGAAAATGTACCTTCAATCAATCTACTGCTTTTGAGATCGAAATCGACATGCAAGTCCGGTGTATCGGCTCATACATGTAGGTCGAGGCTGCAAAAAGCCCGACTTTTTCTCCCTTTTATCTTTTATTTCGATTTTTACATCTTAATTATATACTAACGACTAATCTTTTATTTTATCGTTCTAAATTCTAAATTTTTAATTATTGCATTATTCACATCTAACCTTTTTTATTTATTGGCATATCTGGCGAAAAAGGTATAAAGTACAAGGGTACCATGAGAAATGTTATGACTTTTATTTTTATTTTATATTTATTATTAATTTTTAATTTACTAATTATTGACATGTAATCAAAATTTAACGATCCGTTAACGGACTTTACTTTAAGGGGTACCATAGGCACAAAATAGAACATCAAGAGTATCATTAGCAGATTCTTAAAAGTAGGGGTACTTTAGAAAATCTTACAAAATTTAGGGGTACCATCGAAAATTTCCGAAAAAAAATGTCTCCTAAAAAAGTAAATGCAAAATTCAAGGAACATTCATATCAGGATTGACATAAAATTTATATTCTATGTTTTGAAACTTGCTTATTTTAATTTAAATTTCAAGAGTGGGAAATATTTATTAGGATAAAAAAAGCCAACTAATATGTAAAATGGCATTTGCCGTGCAAAATGCCAAAAAAAAATTATTAATGGATAAACTGGATCATACTACTAGTAATTGAATTTACATGTACTTTTTTTGAGTATTTAAAATTTATAAGTTAGATAATAACTTTTTGATCGCAAAACTCAAATTTAATTGAATTTATAAGTATAATTTTTGAGCAATGTTGTATTTTTTTAGCTTAATATTTAAGTGAACGAATTCAAAAACTTTATAGTAAAAATACATATTTTATAAAATAAAACTCGAAAAATTTATTATAAAACTCAGAAAATACGCAATCACCTTTGATGTACTATAATCTATGAAATGGGATAAACTTTATAGGTTCAAAATTTATATTTCACTAAATTTACTAGATTTACGAGCCAAGTCACGGATCAAATTGACAATTGTACTGTTAAAAACTTTCCATAAACATTTTTTTCATATCAATCAATCAATATTTTATACAAACTCGTAAAAATTCACAGGTTTTATCTTAATTTGCTATCCACATAAGATAGGATTAGCTTATTTGTAGGCCTCAAACCAATGTAAAATCATTTATTTCCTTATTAGTATTATTATTGGCAGATTATTTCCTTGTTTATAACGTACAAATGTACAATATTGTTAGTCATACATGAATTCCAATTCCAATGCATTTGAATATGAAAAGATAAACATGGACGAGTAATTAATACTAAATCATCCCAAAAAACATCCTTAATTAATTAAGACCCAAATATTATCTATTTATCTTAAACTTTTCTTATTCTTCTTCTACTTCCCAAATATTTTTTTTTTTTCAATCATTCAACTTTCCATTACTGCATTTTGTACGTCCTTAATTATCTCAAATGATCTTTTTAATTAATTTCTGATTTGTTCTAATGCATCTTAAATGAAAATTGACATGTATGTATGTGTGCAGAGTGAAAGGGGAATGACTTCAACAAGTAGATGTTTGATTATTCTTGGCATCACAATTTTCATATGCCTATCAAATTTTATGGCAGAGGGTAGGAAACGTATATCAAACGATGTTGTCAAAACAATTCGGGTAAATATTATTTTATCGCTCTTTTATCTCGATCCATCTTACTTATTTTTAACTATATGTATGTAGTCATGAATTTAAAACAAGGATTTGCATTATACGCAGACGGCAGATGGAGTTTATGATTGTGTCGATTTTTACAAGCAACCCGCGTTCAAACATCCTTTACTAAAGAATCACTCATTCCATCCAGAGGTACCTTCTACTCCCTCTTATTTGACTTAAGTTGACAGAATGTCGGAATATATATGTTTTACTTTCATTGGATCTAAGTGATGTTCCCTCCACACAAAAGAGTTCTTCCCATTTCTCTTATATATGTGAGGAGTATTTTGTTGAAATGTGAAGAATATCTTAAAACGACTTTTTTTTTTAATGTCATTCTTCAACAACCTTAGATGAGGCCTTCGTTTACCCCAAAGTGGCTAAAGGATAGTTCTGAATGGTCCGAGAAAGGAATATCAATGGATATTACACTCAAGGGAGCAACTTGTCCATACGGCACTGTTCCTATACGAAAGTTTAATAACGACGATGATCAAGCTCAACAAGATGTGTTACGGCGACAAAGTTATGCTCAACTCGGACAAATTAACTCCAATGAATGGTCACCATCTAATATAATCGTAAGTTTGTCTTCCCATACGTTCATTGTACATCATTTTATACTAAATAATAATTTACTCTCTCCGTTTCTTTTATATGTTTACCTTTTATGTTAAAATGGTAATGTGTAGTTTGCAATTGGACAATCTAAAAGCGATATGACAAAAGTATACAATGGAGTTGCTTCAACGCTCTCCGTTTTCAATCCACACGTGGAACGCTACCAATACTCTTCAGGTGAAATCATCATCAAAGGCGGAAATGATGCAATCATTACTGGTTGGACTGTAAGTCTCTGTCTCCGCCTTAAACGAGAATTTGTGTATTTTGATTATTAAATCAATTACTTGAATAAATGTCTTGTTAACTGGACGGATACTAATGTCCTTAGGTGAATCCAATGGTGTACAAGGATAATCTAACTCGGTTCTTCGTATACACAGTTGTAAGTTTTCATACAAAAATCGTAACACAAAGATGTTCTTAATGTTTGAATTATGATTTCATTGACTAATCTTTGATCTTTAATGAATTTATCATAGTCGGGAGACTCACATTGTATAGGTTCTATGTGCGGATTCATCCGAGTTCGGTCCGACATTCCCCTTGATTTTGTTATGGGGCCAATATCTGACGTTGCAGGAACAATATATGAATTCCAATTCTTTGTTTACCAGGTATTGCAATCAATTTCACCTACTATTATTCCCTTCAAACTTATTTCTGCAAGGATAATGATACGGCGCCACCTGTTGGTGCTAACTCATTTTCCTTTCTGCAATAACCTAATTATATTTTACAATGGTGTTATGCAATAACAGGATCCATTGAATGGAAATTGGTGGCTTAAAGTGGGACAAAACTATACAGAACTCGGATTTTGGCCACAGCAATTCTTTCGCGGATTATTTAAGTCGGGAACCTACGTAGCATGCGGAGGAGAAGTATATGGGCCTCCGGATGAAGGTTATCCGTCTATGGGTTCGGGTTATAAACCCAAATCAAACGACCCGGAATGGTCATACTGCCAAAATGTTCAAATAGTTGACGAATCCCAAAATGTAGTGCTTAAGACGGACTTGGAACCTTTTACAAACAGCGGCGCCCATTATGATGTTGACGTCTACGACAATGAGAATCGACATTACGTCTTCTACGGTGGCCCTGAGAGATATTAGTATTTGTTATTTACGTCTTCGTTTGTGTAAATTTAGGAAATAATTGTTGAACTGTTTCAAAATGGAAAACGGAAAATAACTCCAATTAAAATAGAGTAGTCTAGGGTAAAATGGTCAATTCATATATTTTCGTTCGATTTTTCAGGGCTAGTTTTACTCTGCCAGGTCTTATAGAATGTTTAATCACGTAGACTTCATAACCCTCATCATTGCTTTTAACAATGGTACGATTAATTACTATCACTGGAGTAACTTAAATATCACAAATTGCCTTGTATATGCGCGTCACTTTTGTCATCACTTCTTTCTGATCAATGAAGTTGAAAAGTCTATTCATTGATACAATTTTAGATTTTAGGATTCACGACGAAGAACAGCTTATAATGCAAGAATACACCGAGTATTCATTATCTCACAATATGACTTGGGTATCGTGGCCACTTAGACTTGACATAAGAAACTAAATTTGATGCGAGTATGTGACTTATCGAACTACACCTAAATTTGATTAAACTTAAGCATTTAGGAAACACAATTTCCGCAAATCAGTAAACCGCCAAATTCATCTACTGGTGAACACAAACTATAATTCTCATACCAAAGGGTGTCACATACGAACTCACAATGACTTCAAAGGGTGTCAATGTTCTCACAATTCAATTCAGCGACTCCGTTAATCATCTAAATCATATAAACCTATACATCAATTCAGTAGCAGCAAAACCGAACACAAAATAACATGTGACATTTCATTGAACAGCTGATATACCCGACAGAAAACGGCGAAATTTGAATCAAAGTTTAATTTAAGTTAGACACGGTCATCATCCACCTTAGAAAACAAGTTCGGGAAGAAGTAAATTAGTTGTAAAAAATTACCTACTGATAGCTAAAATATTAGGTGTCGTAATTACTAGAATTAACTTATCAAACAAACAATTTATAAACCTAACTTGGACTCTACTAACTCCTAAACAAGACAAAAGTAAAGCGGAAGTAAGGGTCGAACCCAAGAGAAGGACTATTAAGCTAAAGACTC
>JAYMSF010000640.1:0-14688 GCA_036897335.1 Silene vulgaris | reverse complement strand
AAATAAATTTGTTGAGAAATTCGAGAAACAAGAAGAGAGGTAGGGAAGCTTATATCTTCTTATTATTCATGGTTCATCCATCCAATACATATATACTCATACAACTTAACCCTAATCTTCTACCTTCCAATATTTACTCCTACTAATTAGGCAACTAGATAATACACTTGACTAAAATACATAAAAGATATACATGACTACCAAATACATTATCAAAGATATTCTTGTTACCAAGTAATGCGTTATAGTATTATCTTCGATATATCGCATTCACATTCTAACATTTGTTTTTAGATAAATATAAAGTACACAAAATTTAACAATTTTAATAAAAATACAACCATAAATCCTAAATTAAGAATTTAAAGCCCGGAAGCCTTTTGTTTGGAAGAGGTTGAGTTTGCCTAAAATGAACTTCATTTGCTGGCTATTTATCCAACACAGACTGCTCACAAAAGACAGAATCGCGAGAATGGGCATAATGACTGATGGGATATGTTTCTTGTGTGGTGTTATGCAGGAAACTCACTCACAATTATTCTTTGAATGTAGTTTCAGTAAGCAGTGCTTACTGCTGGTACAACAATGGTTAGGATTTCAATGGTTGACTGATGTAATATCCAGTAGCCTCAGATGGAGATGTCGATCTTTACTGAGGAAGAAAATTATCTTAGCTGCTATTTCTGGCTTAGTGTATTACATATGGGAGAATCGCAATACATGCAGAGTGGAAGAGATGGTGCAGCACCCAAGATATGTCAAGCAGAAGGTTTTTGATTGTGTTAGAGGTCGAATGTCTGTATTATGTATGAACAAAGTATGTAGTAGAGACATGGATTGGGTGAAACAGGTAGGACTTATATAGGGAGTTATCAAGGAAAAAATGTAGGAAGATGAGATCGTGGTTTCATGTATGGTGTATGTATTCAATGTCTAATTAATTATTAATGAGAATTTCACATTCCACCCAAAAAAAGAGTGTAAGCGAGCTTTCGATCAAATCAGGTCGAATTTGGTCATGCTCAGCTCAAAATAGGTTCGGAATCAATTTTAAGCGATTTTGAATGAGCTTTGACCGAGTTGTGATTCTGAGGGCTTTACGAGCCGGCTAAAACCCCATGTTTAACAGACAATAGACGGATTGTATGCACCTCAATTTTATATAACCCACATTTGTAAGACACTATCTCATACATGGCTCGAATTAACATTGCAAATCCAACCAAAGGCCTTGTGTATCAATTCTTTGATGTCCTTCAATCCCAACTATCTTGTTTAGCTTCATTTCCCATATCTCGTCCCTTTTTCTTCTCTAACTTTGAGGTAAACATTCAATAATTACTCATAAAACCACCTCTATATATTAGCAATTCGCTATCATCTTCTTTCCCCTATATATTGAGCTCCGTTTTCTTTAACTTGGCGAAACCGAAATTAGAAACTAATTTTCTGTACTTGTTTCTGATGAGTACTTACTGTTGGTTATCAATTAGGTTATGTCGTTAAAGCTTTGGTTACTATTCACTACATGAATACGGAGTATTATTATGCTTGGAATTTGTAGCAGGTCCAATTATGGGCTTTGAGAGTGAAAATTTGGGTTTTGAGATAAAGTTACGAGACTTTATTAAACTGATTGTTGCTTGCAAGTAACAACGCAATGGCAATCATAATCAGAAGATTAAACTAGAAGTGGTTAGGAGCCGCGCAAACGCAGGCCCCCGCTATAACAAATTAGGACGTGCATGCTCCCCATGGGGAGACGTTAGGCAGGCACCCTTCCAAAGTGCAATGGAAGTCACCAAACCCAGGCCATGAGCCTCCTTGATCACTCATTGACCCCGCCCAGGTAAGTAATTTGAAGGTTGTGCATACCACCTTATTTATATGTGTTCTTTTCTCTGAGTTAGAGTTTATCCTCGATGTGGGAGAATACAAAAAGTCTTCATATTTTACTGTAGAACAAAAAAAAACATGTACGATCGCCCAATTACGACGAGTATAAGTTCTTATTTGTTATTTTTATAAGTTTTAAATTGTTAAGAATGTTAACTCTAATGCTCCGTATATGAGATATGAGAAGTTTTGGAGAATCTTAAAGCTAATTTTCAGTATTTTTTTACTAAAATGGACCGGCTCACACTTTAAAACCGTCTTATTCTAGAATTCACACTGTCTTAGTTTCTTAATAATGAGGCTACATGAACACATCTTTTTGCACGACACTAAGAAATTGACCAATTAAGCTACTTATGTCGTCTTGTAAATGATGAATTCAAAGAAAATAAGGGAGCTTAATTACGTTTCTCTTTTAGAACACGAAAAGTGCTCACTCCCATAGCGTATTAAGCATGACATAATATAGATTACAAAAACAAATGGTGTTATTACCTTTTGAGTAACCAAAATTCTTCAATTATTCCCTACGTTTCGGTCATTTGTTTACCTATTTCAATTTGCTGTAACTCGGTCAATTGCATACCTTTCTATTTTATGAATGGATTGATGATGGAAAATTTGATCTTCCAACTCACATTTTGGTCCACTTGTCATCTCGTAATTGTCCTCTCCTCTTTTTTTGGTCTTTGGTAATATATTTTGACATAACTATTTATGTCCCTTTTGTCAATTCACATGCTAAGAAAATATTGTGCTACTCTAAAACGATAAATTAACATAGGTAAAAAATATGCTAATTAAAATTCGCTAATCAAACCTAGCCTTGCAAAAATTGGCATTCATATCCACATTCACCATGTTATTCTTTTTATTCTTCTTCAAACAATTTGTCAAAGTTCTGTCACATAACTTACGGAAACTCCTTTTATCGCTAAAATTCGATTGAACTCTAACACTGTTATTGTGAGCGAGTTTAACCCTTTGAGCAAACAACAAATGAGGATGTGTGTAATGTTTGACAATAGGCGGACTGTGTGCACCTCGAATTAGCATAACCCACTCTTGTAAAACACTAACTAATACCGAGTAGAAAACATGGCTTGATATAACATTACAATCCGACCAAGTCCTTTTTTTTACAAGACGAGAGAACTTACTCGGCACCTCGCAATTTTAGCGATGAGCAATTCTATTAAGTCCTAGGACAATAGCTTATAGAAAAACAGTGAAAATTATAAACTAAATTATTAATGGAGGTTAAAGTAGATTATATAAGTTGTTTATTGGTTAGTTAGATCGAGTTTGGCATTAGAGAGGGCATTCTAAAGGACAAAAATTAAAGTCGGAGAAAAATAAGCAAAGATCCAAAACTCGAACAACTATGTCTTCAATCTTGAATATGAAATCCGTCACAAGGAGACTGACACCATTACCTTAGATCATTAGATGTATATTGATCAGGTTAGTTTGCTAGACTGAATCTTGTAAAGGGAGATTATTATGCAAGTGCTATAACCAAGAAGTTCGACTTTGAATGGCCAGGGGCCGCGCGAACGCAGGCCCCCGTTGTAATAAATTATGACGTACGAGCTCCCCGTAGGGAGACGTTAGGCAGGCACCCTTCCAAAGTGCAATGGAAGTCACCAACCCAGGCCATGAGCCTTCTTGATCACTCATTGACCCCGTCCAGGTAAGTGAGTTTAACGCTGCCTATACCACCTCTTTTATAGTAGTTATGTTCTTTAGGTTTCCTTCCCTTGTCGATGTGGGAGAATATAAAAGTCTATTTATTCAACAAAAACCTGTACCACTTTCTCCCTTACAAGTTAAGTTCTATTATGTTTTATTTTAGCAATTTTATTGTTTTGAATGCTTGTAGCCTTGTACTCACTACTCCATGTAGTCATGTACATATATGATCATTTACTTCAAAGCTTTTTATCGATTTGGTCCTTAAGTTAAATTTCAGTATTTTATTTATAAATATGAATTGTTCAAGGTTTCTCCATTTGGATGATTGTAACTCACCAGTTAACTTGGTATGAATAACACAATAAAAATGGTTTGGCGAGTCCTATACGCAACAAAATGGCATGACGAGTTTTTGTTTATTTATGATGTATATGGATTGTTCACAATTTCAGAAAATCCGTTAAATCAAACCGAACCGTTTCACTAAAAATTAAGGGAAATATCTATATAATATAGAAAATTGCTCTTTCATCTCCTTTTCCTAGTGCATTAAAACTAACAAATTTGGAAAATTATTAATACTAGAGTTTATTTAATTAAGTTGATTGTTGCATATAATAAAAAAACTTGGTCACTAAGGAAAAAAATGGAAATTGAGAAAAAAAAGTAGAAGTAGAGTGGTAATTGGTTAACCGAACACCTTATAACCGTTTTAAGTGGTTAATTGAACTCTTAAAAACGGTGCAATTTAGGTCTAGAGTTTGGCCGAACTAAATTAAATTAACGGTTGGTTTGGTAAACCAAACTGTTTTCGAACACCCCTAGTGCAAATCTAACATATGTACGCAAGGATAATTTACGTAGAGCATACTTCAAATGATTATATAACGTACTCTCACTTGTTCAGATTTTCTTCCCTATTTTCTTTTTTTTTTGGTTCATTTGTGTGGTCCAAATTCAATGACATGTGGGGTAGTGTGGTCTAAATTCACTTTCTTATTTATTGTGCAAAGAGAAAAGGGGAAGAATATACTGAATAGGAGGGTACTATATATTGCAAGACTAGCAAATACTCCCTATAATATATGTACTCCAAGACTGAAATGACGTTCTTCTATCAAAGGATATTTTTTGCGAAAACAAAATGGCAAATGGAAAAATAGACTAAGTACTGAATAGGATTGAGTATGAAGTTGTACTAAGGCATTATGTCTATAAGTTTAGTTTTTCAATGAATTTAAGATCTGTAACCCGAATAAATTTTGTATTTAAATTTGATAGATTTTGAGAAGTTGAACTCAAGTAAGGAGGTAAAAAGTTAAAATAAGAGATGGGCAGGGGCCGCGACGAGCGCAGGCCCCCACTACAACAAATTACGACGTACACTCTCCCAACAAAGAGGAGATGTTAGGCGGATGCACCTTCCCAATGATGTGCAATGGAGGCCATCTGCCTAGGCAATGGGCCTTCTTGATCACCCATTATGCCCCGTCCAGGTATGTAAGTCTTTACGTTCTTCTCTCCTTCCCTTCTATACCCTCTCCATTCTTCTACGCTCCTTATCTAGCCGATGTGGGACAATCTTTCTTTCCTTCTTTTTATTGCCAAACTCAAGTCAACGTGGGATTGTATAGGAGATGATTTCATCATTTTAAAATCATTCTAATATTGCCTTTTATTTCCTAGTACACAAAGACGCATGGAGTGCTGGAAGGCAGCCTAACTTATATACGGAGTACAAGAGTTTATGTAAAACGGATTTTTATCTACCTTTTTTATTTTAGTTTACGGTTATGATATTTTAGTTTATGAACCTGTTTTACATAATAAGTGTCAAATGCCAATAATACATTAACTCTTCCATGTAAGTAGGTCGTCTCACATTCTAAGTGCATGAAACCGTTTTTAGATGACTCTTACGTCTGTCTATACCCAACAGTCATGGCACTTCTGATTTAGGGAGTACTATTTATTTTTAACCTAACAAGCTGCTGCACTTTGTTAATATACGGTTTAAGCAACTACTTCCAAGTTTTATCATATCTGGGTGCACATATTTGGAGGAGATTTCACCATGGCACACGCTCATTTTTTACTTAACCGTGCCACTGTTGATTCGCTTACAAAGTTGTGTTTACAAGGCTACGATGGAGCCAAAATAATCTTGTTTCTATGCCATTCAGAGAAGAAGAGGGTGATCAAATAACGCTGTTTGTATGTAAGCTCAAAGAATTGGGCTCAGGCCAAACACATCTCGAGTAGGCAAACAAACAACCAGGTTTACAGCAAAAACTATCAATGGTTTCACATGTTCGTGATCTCACCAGAAAACCAGGTACCAGAAAAGAACAAGTTTGTGGTGATGCTTAGAGCTTGAAGATCAGAACAAGTTGCAAGGATAACATTGATCAAGTGTGGAGTTCTCGCTCCTTGGCTAGGATCCATAACCGGCCTAGATCCACAAGTTCAAAAGTTTAAAGATCCAGATTTGAATCACCGCAGACAGGTCAGTAGGACTGTAGGAGTGTTGGAGCCAGTAACACCAAGAAAAAGAATGTAAGCAACGGTCCACAAGGAACAAAAACTAGCATCAGATGATCAGAAGGAATCAAATTTCAATATATTAGATGATGTTTCAATATAAATAAATGTAATTCTGTTCAATCTACAATAAGCCACCAGAGCCTACACTTTTCTCGTCAATAGCTAAGCCTTTATGCGCCGAAACTCAAACCAAATTTCATAGTGATTAAAGAGCAGACTATCATGCGTGTGTTTTCCCATATACTCGAGCCCAAGACCTGCCAACCTCTTTGTACATTCATCCCCTCCTAACCGAGAACAAAACTTTATGTTGTGTGACACAAATATCCGCCCGTCAAATGGTTTCAATTTATCTGCTAACCGCTCCAAGCCAACCCAAACAAGTTTATCGGGCATGTGTAAGAAAACGGCACTAGCGTAAATCAAATCATAGATAACACCGGATCCAAATCTCGAGAAATCCATGTCTTCGCCTTTGACAATTATTGGGCGTTTGTTCAATAGACCTTGGGATGGGAGCTCATACCTGAGAGCTGCCATTAGAGACAGCTCGTCTCTCTCAAGACAATTGAAATGCTCGGGATTTAAGTAGCGGATGAAATGCAATCCAACTCTAAGAGTCCCACATCCTATTTCGAGAACCTGGGAATCAGGTGTAAGGTGACTGGACTCAGCCAAGAATTCGAACACGTCCCGACCACCAGCCCATGGTTCACCATAATTGCTATGGTGCTGTTCAACAAGGAGCTCCCCAGGACAGGGCAGAGCGGTATGATTAGTGGCTTCATCCCCTTCATAATGTGATATGCCCTTGTACCTGAAAGAGGAGTGGTTTAATGTCTCAAATTTACAGAAGTTCCATACAAAAAGGCGCACATCAAGAAAGTGAATTCTGAGAATCAAAATCTTAACCGAAATGTGATAGTTTGACATACCGAGAAACAAATATACAAGGGTATTACATTATGCAAAAACAATAGATGCTAGCTAAGATGAAGTGTTATGACATGGGTTCAAAGCTCTGATTATCAAACTGTAAAAGACGGTTTCTCTATATTTTGTAGCTGGTACGGTGGTACCCCTTGCTTTTTTTTAAATCTCTGTGATACACTGATACCCCTAGGCCCTAACCTTTCTTGTTAATACTATTTTCCATTGACTTGGTTTGTTAGTTGCTCACTGTCAATTCTATTTAACCTATAATTAACCACTCCTAATCCCCAACCACAGATTTAAAACAAGCAAGGGTGCCATTTAGAAAATGAAAAACAACATGGATGCTATGTCGAAAACCCTTGGAATAAAAAAAAACCAAAAAATTACTCCCAAACTGTTTTACTGGCTTTAACAATGGCACTAGACATTAGCATGTAATTGGTCCATGGCAAATCTTTTAGTGAGGTGACTAGCTGGTCTAGTTCCCTACCAATTAAACTATAGAAAGAGAAGGGAGTTAGGTGCACACTGTCGAGTGATTGGTTTGCTTACAGGTCTAAGTAGTGTCTTGCTGTAAAAATACCGAGAACCATATCAAGAACTTGCTTACCATAAAATTGACGATTTTGTTTAAGAATTCTACTATGCCATTGATGCAGGTCTACCTATGTACAAAATGGAATCGCATACAACAGCGATATAACTGCAGTATTACAACATATATGAAGGATCAAACAAGAGACAAACAGTTTGCAGAGTAACTCTTCATAATTCACTCCAACTTCTTTTAAAATGTCACCATAATTTATGGTTTGGCCTTGTTTGAAAAGGCCATGTAGCATTAGCTTAGACTGAAACCACCAAAACCAAAACACCCAATAATTTCGAGCATTCTAATGAAATGTCCAATCTCAAATTCTCCCACAGAAGATCGAATCTTGCCATGTAAATCAACAATCTTCTCACTATCACAAACATAAAATCAAATCTTACAAGCAAACACCAAACTAAATTAACCCACTACGCCTTAAGATATACTCGGTATTAAGGGGCAAACCAAACTACTCCAGGGGAGCCTACAAAAACAAAAAAAATCTGAGTTCCTACAGCTTCATCCAGTTTAAGTCTCAAACACTTAAAGATCAAACCCATGAGAACAAACTAAACCAAAAAAAGCTACGGCAATAATCACACTTATATTTTCGACAGTCTCATCATTTTCGGTCTCAAGTTGAGTGATTATTTTATAAAAATCAAATTACACTGACGAGGAAGGACAATAGAACCATTATTCCAACCCAAAACTACTGAGTGTGACAATCTCATCTTAGGAATCGCCGAGAAAACTTCAAACTTGCAAGCAAAACAACTAATCACCATTACTACATTTCCTCCAATTTCATCAATTCTAGGCTTAAATTGAGTTACACAAGTAACAAAAGATCAAATTTTGCAATCAAAACAACTAATCACACAGCCAAATTCACAAATTTAACACTAAACAGTTAACCCATTCTGTACTCTCTGTGAGCGGTATTTTAATTAAAGGTAAACAAACGATTAGAACAGACAAGTACTAAACAGTTAACCCATTCTGTACTCTCTGTGAGCGGTATTTTAATCAAAGGTAATTAAATGATTGGAACGGGTGAGTACTAAACAGTTAACCCAATGCTCCAAATCAACAGAAACCACCAAAATTCCAACAGAATGAACAAATTACTTGATATAATAAACCATAAAAAGATGAAATCTTGCAAAACAAAACAATAAAATAAGAGAAACCCAAATCCAAAAAGAACATACTGTAAGAGATCTTGAAGTTGTTGAGCACGAGTACGAGGATTAATCCCTTTCCGTAAGACATTATCTTGCATATGTAATCCATTAATCCGGATCTGATCCCTAACCCAGTTAATATCATCCGACGTGGCAGAAACCCTTTGATTCTGCAAGCTTCTAGAAGAAGGTTGAGTAGTAAAAGAAGAAGGAGGGCAAGAACAAGGGGAAGAAAGAGAAGAGAGGAGGAAAAAGAGGAAGATTGTAATGGAAGAAAGGAGTAGTACTAGTACTGGTACTGTTATTACTATCCCCTTTGATGATGATATTGTTGATGAAATTGCCATTTTATTGAATTCAGTAATTTACAATTCTAGTGTTTCAGTGCCCTGGCCACCATTGCCGGTGATGTTCTTTTTCTGGGTGGCGCTTTCAAGATCAGTAGATAGATTCAGTACAGTGTATATTGGTTGGTTTGTTCTTTTTAGTTTAGTTTTGATTTGAGTCGGTATGTGATGGTTGAATGGTTATGATGAAGTTTAGTTTAATCGGTTATGTTTATGATAAAACGAATTCGAAACCCTTTACATGATTATTTAGGTTGGTTAGCATTTAGCAATTAGCATGTCATGGGTATTATAGATTTATAGCGATTATTAGTCAATTAGAGAGATAAAATTTCTTATGTCAATAGTAAAAAGAACCGAGATAATTTTTCAACACAAATTATGAATAACGACCTTATATGATTATACTTTCTAAATGAATGTCTATTCTGCAGATGTTATCTAGCTTAGTTAGTTAAGTCAAGACTCAGGAGAGGTGATGCTCATGACCAGGGTTCAAATTCCGTAAACATCAAAAATCGCCCTTGTAGCTTCTTTTACCAAAAAAATTGCGAATCATAAAAGGTACAGAGTAGTCCATAAGTTACCTAAGTGCATGCTAAACAAAATTTGACAGTTCTGATGATTTGGTTGCATCAGCAGCCTTTAACAGCACAAATTTGATGAATTGTTAGCAACTTAGCATGAACTTGGAACAATTAAAGGTTGAAAAAGAGGGAACAAGTTGATAGTAAATGTAGTTTAATACTTCTATGATATTACCAAAGTAACTGTGTAAGATTTTCAGTATATTAGTCAAAAACTCCACTAACATCAGTTCAGAATGTTACAGATAACACACATCAAACCAGACATCCATAAACCCACAAACAATCATAGACATACATCCCTTTGGGCTCCATATAAAAAGCAGGCAGCCCTTCCAATCTCAAATCACATGTCAACCCAACAGAAACGATCGATACTCCTTCTCGACGTATTCCCACTTCAGTCACCTAAGTATAATCACCATATACAAACCCAGCAATCAGTCCTATAATAACACCCAGACACCAACAAGTTACACTCCAAACAAACCCATCAGGATCAAAATGTCCAAGCCTTTAGAAGTTAAGAAAATTACGAAAAATGATTTTAACTGTTTTTTCTTTTTTTTCCTTTTAGATTAGAGAAGAAACCCTTCTTTTGTGCCGAGGTACTATCACTCTGCTAGTCGGATATGAAGGAGTCAAAGACTTGCCACGCGGTGTGGAGCAAGAATTGGGTTCAACAAGCTGGTGATTCTGAGTGTCGGTGGGCATATTGTTTACCGTTTTATCCTGTTGATTTCTGTTTCCATTTCTAAGAGCTGTCTTAAGCCGAGAATCCATAAAACTCAAGGACTGTGACGCTGTATTTGGCATTGAGCTTCTAGTCCCCGATCTTAGAACTTTGGCAGTGAAGTGATTCTCTACATGGCTCTGCCTCTGGCCCCTGCTGGCTGCTGTGGAAACCATGAAATGTGGCAACGACTTTCTCCTTGCTGTTTTCTCGGAATCTAGAGGGGTTTCTTCGATATCCTTATCGTTTTTTGTGCTTCCTGGGGTGTTTTCATCCTCCACATTCTCACAAGTGGAAGAGTAAACACGATTGTTCTCTCGAAGAAGAAATTCAGCCTTCTTTAGTTGTTTACTAACGGTTTGATACTCTTCTTCGGCTGCTTTCATTTCATCATTGAGCTCAGCAATTTTCTTTAGTTTATGATTCTTCAAGTCCTGAAGACAACAAAACAACATTATCCAAGTGCCACAAGGCTCTCTTGCCTACTACAGGGTAAGGGGGCGGCTATACAAAGTCTTACCCTTCTGTTGTAAATACGGAAGACAATTGTATGCCATGTCTACTACTTTGCAATATGGAACAGATAGTATAAAAAACCATTTTGCTTTATTCCAACATATTCCAAAGCCAAAGTACGAAACCAAGAAAATGATGATAGTGAGTAGTGACAAAACAAGAATGTACCTCTGGCAATTCCTGGTTGGATTCTATGGCTCTAGCCCGTTTCGCAAAACTCATTGAACAAACGGTCTCACCAAGATCTTCTGCAGTCGAGCTTACATGCACAACCATCAATACCTTAGAATCATTTCCTGCACCAAACATGTTCATAGAAATATTAGCTATGTGACAGACACAGTTGCAATAAATCGAAACTTAAAATACCATCCACAAAAGAAATGTCAAAATCATTGATCTAGTATCATTAACTGCAAAACATAGCATTAACCGAGGAACATAGGTTAAAATTAATATGGACAGATGGGTGCCAAGCTTACCAAGTGAATCTCTGAGAATTTGAGTAAGTTTGCTATTCCTGTAGAGCAAATGACACCAATATATTAGATTAAGCATATCTGAATAGGTGACAGTGAATCAAGTCCTACTGAAATCTCCAAAACTTTGTTCCTGTTCAACGCACCCATTTGACCCATGTAATTCAAATTTGAAAATCGCATGTACCTGTAGGGAACATGAGGACGTCTTCTTCTGAGGGAAGCAACAACATCGGCAAGGGCAGAAAGTGAGAGATTTATGGCCCGTCCTTCATCTAAGGTTAGTCCTGTTGCTCCTGTTTTCAGCAATCGCTCACTCCCACCAAGATCGACCATCCACAATTTGCTTGTTCTCACTCCACTTTCCATGGCATCTCCATGATGACAAATGGTGATCCGCGTTAAGCTAGATAAACACAAAACTAAAACAGATAACATAAATGCCTCACCAAAGCAATTTAAGTAATTCAACAGGAGAGAGGAGAAAAACACTGCTACATTGAGCCAATAAATTCAACTACAAATGAAGGACTAGACCTGTTAAAATATGTCCCGACCTGCAAAGCCAACCTCACCCAGGCCACTTTTTTAAGGCATGAACTAATAAATCTTGACCTATGATCCGAAGTCGCTAACAACCGGAATATTAGGGCTAAGGTTGGGAATGAACCCAACCCATTTTGACCCAAAAAATAGATACAATGTTGCAAATGTGTATTTAAGGGTAAAAACTAATGTAAAATAAAAAAAAGAAGTCGGTAGAATACTATTTTATGGACTAGTATTTACTTAAACTTAATGTTAACTGTTACTCTGTTTGATTTTGTTTATAATATTACTATTTGACAGATCTGCAGAACACAACACAGTAGAATAGGAGATAGGTTACAGAACCCACCAATGAGATCTGCTAGATGCCTCATTCACGCTGGTCGAGGCAGTTGCTCGAGCTCTTCGTCCTTTAGCATACCACCATTTAGCCTTTGAGAAATCTGAGATAGGCACCTCAGTAAGGCCTTCTATTTCAACAACTCCTTTGGAATCTGCTTGAATGTTCAGGTTGCTGTGAGAAGCTCAAAACAAACAGGAATATCACTACAAGTCCATAGATTGTGTATTGTTTAGTTACAAGCAAGCTGACATGCACTGACCATCTTGTTATTGGTTCGTACGCTCTACGGGTTGGCCTTGGAGCCAATAGATCCTTCAAATTCCCCATATAGACCTCGAGCATACTCATCGAGAAAGTCATAGATGTCGTGGTTTCAAGAGCAGCTTGTTGAAAGAGCTCTTTAAGAGCTCGGGGAACAATGCCAGGTTGGTCATTTGTTCCTTCCTGTAAATCATTAATCGATTTTAGAAAATAAAATAAGAAAGATCGAAGAAGAAAAGTGTCAAATCTCAGATACTAACCATTGTAAAGGTCTTGCCGGTTCCAGTTTGACCATAAGCCAAGATACATACATTATGCCCATGAAGTGCAGATCTGAGAATTGGTTCAACCTCAACAAATACATCTTCTACAAATTGTTCAACAATATAATATCTTACTAAGACCGGATATAAAATCGGCATATAACAAATAGGAAGAGCAGATAAATCCGTATGATTTCCATGGTATTGAACTAACCTTGTATTGAACTTTGACAAAACACCTTGTCAAATTCAAAATCCTTCTTGATTCCAGCTGACTTTACCAGAATTTTGTCAGAATCAACTAAAATGGGCTCTTCTATTTTCTTGTTGGTGTTGTTACATGATACTGGTCGTATTCGACAAAATACTCGAATGCTACCTAATATGACAAGATAAAAGCTTTCATAATTTGTCCAAGTACAAAAGAAATGATTCGATCTAAGGGGCTCATTCTTGTGCAAGATCAATCAAACAAGTAATTACCTTTAATGTCTAATATCTTATTTAATGAACTTCTTCGTTTTTCATCGAATTTCTTCTGCTTAGACCTTAATCCCACAATCTCTTCTGCATCATCAATCAATACATTAAAACACAACATAAGAAAACAGATATTACATGGTTTTACAGAAAGTAAACTTCATACAGGATTATAATACCTTCTAATTTCGATATTAATTTACCGAGATCGCTTTGGGTGTGTTCTGGGACCTCATCAACAGGAGAATCAAAAGGGGGATCCTCCAAATTTTGAGGAATGTCATTTGTAACATCAGAACATTTCAAACCCTCAACACCATTTTCAAAGACCAATGGTATTTGGTCAATCTCATCAGAAATGAACATTTTTTAAACAAAAACTAATATATTAAGAAAATCAGAAAACCAAGGCAACAAAAATTTGTTCTTTTTGTTAGAAATTCAAGGAAGAATCTCAAACAGAAGAACAAACCTTCAACAAAAGAATCCTAATGTCAAAACAATATAACCAAAAAAAATGTACAACTCATCAAAAAAATGCACACATGGAAATATAATACGTACAGAAAAACTTGTGACTAAATATAGAGTTTACAGAATATTGACAAGGTCACAGAAAACAAAACCAAAAAAATGAGGGATTTTTGTTGTATAAAATATAAAATTAGATAACATTGGACATAAAACTTGAAAAGAAATACATGGAAAATTTTCAGAGAAAGTAAGACTATTATGGTTTGACAAATTCTTAAGACGGATATGTCGTCATCTTAAGAGAGACCAACCAACTGATATTGTATTGTAGATGTATATTGTATGCTTGAGAGGTTAGAACATTAGACAGGAGTTTCAGACACGAGAAAAGAGTGAGTGACAGTCTGTTAGTGTGTGCAGAATCAATGCTAAAAGAACACTCATTCACAGAATAAATTCAAAAGGAAGAAAGAAAAAATTCTGTTAGATGAAGTGAAAATGAAGCAACTTCTGCAATTTTTTTAAGAAAATTTCACAGAACCCAGAATAAGTTTTGATGAAAATCAACAAAGATAACAGAATAAAATCAATCAAAATGTTGAATGATATGATGAACACAGAAAACCATGATTATGATTGATCAAGGTAAAGTTGTGTACTTTTGGTACAGTTTAAGGGTAACCAATCAATAAGCACTGACATATATGAACATTATAATAATAGTATATTGACTAAAGTAGTGATGATAAATAAAGGGGTTTGCTATATCACGCCCCCTATTTTACTTGTTACGCCCCCTATTTTTT
>JAYMSF010000639.1:0-14688 GCA_036897335.1 Silene vulgaris | reverse complement strand
CCAAAAGTATGTACGGCCGTGGTGGGTCGGGTTGTTACAAATGGTATCAGAGCCGACCCTGCGACCGTGTGGTAAGCCTGTGGTTAGAGTACCCGGTCACGCACACCTATCGGGGGTCGATTCTGGCCCTGGTTGAGTGGTTGTGGTCAGGTTTGAGACTCAACGAGGACGTTGTGTTATTAAGGGGGGGAGTTTGTAACACTCCTGGATATTTGTCCCACATCGGTAGATTATGGGGCTTGTACGGATATATTTATAATAACTCTCACTCACCACTTAGTAACAAGATCTTGTGCTTTTTGGCTTAAGTGAGGACAAAACGGGACCAAAAGTATGTACGACCGTGGTGGATCGGGTTGTTACAATGATAGTTGGGACTTAAATAACCAAATCACCCTTTTGCTAGTCTTGTTTGAGAGTTGAGACAGAGGTGTTCGTCTTAATAATAAAACGGGTCAATATTATCCTAGATAGGTCTATCAGTTTTTTTTTGTTTTTTTTTTTCCATAGGGATGTAGATTGTCAGTGGAGTGGGTAAAAGTGGGCACCACTCCACTTGGGGTAGGAGTGGGTAAAGTTTTCACGGTGGTGGTGCGGGTACGGATATAAAAATTTCACCTGCCATGGGGTGATGGAGAGAGTGGATTTTGTCACATAACCACCTAATACCCGCCTACCCGACAATTATTAAAAAATAATAATAATAAAATGACTATTTATAATGTTAATTGTGGAAGGTGATAATTTATGTGTTATCAACTCAATCTGTAGTCCTTGGCAAATTTCTTGGGAATACTCTTTCTAGTATTATCAAGGATGTAAAATATGTTTCCACGTAGTGATTTTTGGAATGCGAAAGTGAGCCCTAATTCAAGCTATACACGGAGGTCTATTATTTTAGCTCGAGTGGTCTTAGAAAGAGAGTGTAGATGGTTAGTTGGAGATGGACAATATATATTTCTATATGGAAGGATAGTTGGATACCTAATAATTACAATTTCAAGCCCATTCTAGACCAACGCATTTTAGATGAGAATGCTATTGTTGCTGATTTGATTGATCCCGGTCTCCATATTTGGCGCACTGATCTGCTTGAACAGATTTTTCTACCCGCGGCTGAAGTTGCTGATATTAAGAAAATTCCTATTGGTTTTTCTTTGTCTAGGGATGAGCTCATTTGGCACTTCTCTAAGGATTGTATTTTCTCTGTTAAACCGGCTTATCATATTTTCAAACAATCGCATAGGACAAATGAGGATGTACCCTCCCAGTCAAGTAGCGAGGTTGATGACCCTTTATGGAGAAAAGTGTGGAATCTCCATATCCCTCCTAAGATGCGCAACTTTATTTATCGACTATGTTGCAACGCTTTTAACTGTGCGTAAAAACCTTGTGAAGAGAGGTATTAGCCTTGATCCTCGCTGCCCGAGATGTGGTGAAGAGGAGGAAACGATTGAACATATGATGCTGGATTGTAGGGAAGTTAGTGTTGTACATCCTTTTTGGGTGGCTAATAAAGCTGCACAACAGTATTGGGAGTTTGTTTCCGCGAATGAGAGTCTGAATGCCAATCATGCTCCTGAAGGAGTTGGTGGTGATTTTTGGGTACCTCCTCAATTTGGCTTCTCAAAACTTAATGTTGATGCTGCCGTTGATGCTGAAGGTGACGGGGACTTGGTATTGTCATTCGAAAGCATAATGGATATGTTTACCGGACATCTTGTAAGAGGTTGGAGGGCGACTTTGAGGTGGATGTGGCGGAGGCACTTGGTGCTCGTTTTGGCCTTGAGGTGGCCCGCGATGGAGGAACTAATCATATTATCCTTGAGACGGATAATTTAAAACTCTTCTCCCATGTTAGTAAGAAACAAGTAGAAAGATCGTCCTTTGGCAGGATTGTTGCTGATATCTTCTCTTTAACGTGTAGTTTTGAGTCTTTTAGCTATATACATGTTAGACGTACTGGGAACAAAGTTGCACATCATGCGCTTGCAAAGCTAAGTCTTAGTCATAGGAGTCATCAAGTATGGCACGAAGGGTATCCAAGTGAAATTGAAACTATTGTAAACTCTGTTTTTCCTATTTTTAATTAATATATATATTTATCTTGATTAAAAAAAAAAATCTGAACTTTAATTTTTTGATGAAGTGATAATTAAACGTTACTTTTGTGAAGCCAACAAAGTTGTTGACTTTATGACTTCTATTAGACATTCTTGAACGTCCAACTCTTTCGAGATGGTTTGAAAGCCGGTGGCTTCAACTCACCTGACACCTCAATCATTCGAAATGATGCGATAGTTTGGTTCTATACTCCAACCCTAGAGGATCAATCTAATTTTATTATCTTATATTAAAAAAAAATCATTAACTCCGGCGGAAAATTTACGACTTAATTTCCTACAATAAATAAACAAAAAAATAAAAAATATCTTAAAAAAAAACTGAAAAAATTTCCATAAAAAAAGGGAAAAGAAAAGAAAATCCTGATAACAAGGGGACTGGTTCTACTACTACAAGGTTTGTCTTCCTTTCAATTTTTGTTCTCTCTCCTCTCTCCGAAGAAAATCGACGAAATCCAAAAAAACAGCCAAAATTTAACTGTTTATTCGGGAAAAAAAGAGAGAGAAATCGAAAGCGAAAGCGAGATCGTCAATTTGTTTGAGATTTGTGCGAAACAATTACTTTGCAAATTTCTTAATTTTATCAAATCTTCATATTTCTATAATTTTCGGTAAAAATTCATATACATTTACCTATATTATTTTCGTATATTGTGCATGATCTCGCAATTTTGTTCGATTTGTTAATCGAAATTGTTGATCTGGTTTGATTTTGCGTTGTTTTGTTCGATTTTTGATTGACTTATTGTAATTTTTTTATTAATTTTGCAGGAAAACGTTGTTAATTTGAATAATTAGGGTTATTCGAAGGTGATTTATTGTTTAAATTAATGGCTGCTCAACCGGCGAGGGCGAGAGCTGATTATGATTATCTAATCAAGCTTCTTTTGATCGGCGATAGTGGTAATGTGTTTGTTTTTTTTGTAGATCTTTGATTCATTCATGATTTTCTTAGGTTGTGATTTTCTTAGTCGCTTTCGAAGATCTCGTGTGATAATATTAGGTTGTGATTTTCTTACAATCTCGTGTGATAATGTGAGGTTCCGCTTTTCTAACAATCTCGTGTGATAATGTCGTGTGATAATGTGAGATAATGTGAGGTTCCGCTTTTCTAAGGATCTTGTGTGATAATGTCGTGTTATAATGTGAGGTTTCGGCTTTGTAACAATTTTGTGTGATAATGGCGCGTGATAATGTGAGGTTTGTAGAATTGTAGATACTTTGAGCTCTGATTTATGTTAATGCTACCTTGAAGAGTAGCAATTTGTAATGTGGTTTTAGGCGAAAGCTGTGATTTTTGATTGTGGGGGGATGTTGATTGATCTCTCTGTAGGATGGTCAATTGGTTATGAAGTAGATATATAAGCCTGCGAGGATGAATGATATGGAATGTGGACTTCGTTGGTAGGGTGATATTTGTGAGTCAGTTGTTGACATAGTGTAGGTTATTTTGGATTTTTCGAATGATGTTGAGATAAGAAGCAATTGAGTAGTCTTTTATTCTGTGACACACGATTTTGTGATATAGTGGTTCCGAAGAGCTTTCCAATCGCTGAGGTGTGAACTGATTGAAGTGGAACACTTGTTGGATCAGTATGAGGGAGTGAGAGCCTATTGACTTATAGTGAGCGACGTGAGCGTCAAACTTTGGATTTATCAGGTGGTTTTGAGGGTATTATGAAGATGAAAGGATGTTTCTACTGAACTTTTGAGGCTATTATGAAGAATGAAACGATGTTTCTAATGAACTTTTGAGGCTATTATGAAGAATGAAAGGATGTTTTTATTTTGTTGGCCAACGGATTCTGCTTTGGCCCCCACTCTACATTCAAACCGCGAACACTTAAAATACATTTCTCAATTCCTTTTGTATCTCTTATTTAGTGAGCTTGCTTTAATTTTCCATCTTGACTAGTGAATGCTAGCTAACTGGAAGGGGGATTCGGAATATTTTTCTTGATCTTATTATTGCTGTTGGAAAAAAAAAAAGAGATTAGAGAACGCCAATGCTTTAGCTATTCTGGGTTTAAGGAGTCGATACATTTTGGTTAGGTGATTAGAGAATATATTTTTTGAGTTTGGTTATTTATTTCTACTTTCACTTTTTAGATTTGCTTGTTTGGTTCGGCCAATCCTTTTTGCATATGACCTTGGGCTGGTAGTGGTATTGTTATAAGACAGTACATTGTGAGAATTTGGAGAGATAGAAAGGAGATAGGGTTCTTATCCGCTAACTTGAATGACTCTTTTAGTGAGGTAGCTAGGCGCCTTTTTGATTATGCGGTTGGGATTTCCCTCTTGTTTAGATCATATCCTTCGTGCATACCCATTTTATTGTTTACCATAGTTTAAAAGGAATGCATATCCTCCCTAAAAAAAGGCAGGTAATAATGAAATAAAATGAATAACATAGCAATGAAGAAGTCTGGTGAATTGCTATAATGTCACGCTCTTTATCTTGTTGGTTATGAAATAGATATACAAGTATGCGAGAGTGAATGCTATGGAATGTAGACTTGATGGGTAGGGCGATATTTGTGAGTCGATTGTTGACAAGGTGTGGGTATTTTGGATTTTCGGAATGCTGTTGAGATGATGAGTAATGGAGCAGTTCTTTATTCTGTGTAAACATGCGTCTTTGGGTTAGAGTGGTTTCAAAGAGCTCTCCAATTGGTGAACTGAGAACTGTTTGAAGTGGTACACTTGTTGGATCACAGTGATTTCAGTGAGGGAGTTGGAGCATATTGGTTTGTAGTGAGTGTCTAACTTCGGATTTGTCATGTGTTTTATTTCTTTTTTTTTGAGCGTCAAAGACATGCATGTTGGATTGCGGTCTGTGGGACTAGCAACCATGCACGTGAGTCATGTGAGTACTTGTTAATAACCTTTTGAGGCTATTCTGAAGAATTGAACTATGTTTTGGTTGTGTTGGCTGAAGGATATTGTCGTCAGTATCTTCTGTTACCAACCTTTTGATTCAGCTTTGGTTCTTACGCTTTATTAAAATTGCAAATGCTTAAAATACATATCTCATTTCCTTTTGCTCGACCAGTGAAGACTATCTGAATAAAGGGGACTTGGAATGCTTGTATTGATGTTATTATTGCTGCTGGAAAAAATTGAGATTAGAGAACATCATTGCTCTAACTATCGTTGGTGTTTAAGGAGTGAATATATATTGGTTGGCTAGTTGGTTATTTGTTAGATTTGCTTGTTTAGATCGGCCACTTTTTTTTTTGGTATATGACCTTGTGCTTGTAGTGTTGTAACTTGTAAGGCGGTACATTGTGAGAATATGAAGACATAGATTGGAGATATGGTTCTTATCCAGTAACATGATTGACCCTTTTAATGAGGTAGTGAGATGCCTTTCTGATTTTGGGGTTGGGATCTCCCATGCTTTGTTACAACTGTTCTATGCATACTAGTTTTATTGTTTACCTTCAATAGAAAAAAAGAACGCACCTCCCCCTTAAAAAAAGGGTCGATTAATAATGAAATAAATTGAATAGCATAGCAATGAAGAAGTCTTGTGAATTTCTTTAATGCCACACTCTTATCTCACTATCATGGTGGGGGTTGTCTCGTGGGGGGATCTTATCTGTAATTAAGGTCATTATGGCTTGACTCAGTAGGGAAGAGGAGCTCAAACAGGTTTCTTCATTGTCATTCATGATGTCATACTCAATTTTTTATCATCATGGTAAACATTCGAGCTGAATATATTTTTTTCTGAAGCCATTGTGTTCATTTTTTGAGCCTGAATAATGAGTCAGTATCAGAGAAGTTGCCTCTGTGTACTTTTGTTTCCCCTTGCCTGTATTGTTGATTTCCTCCAAGATTGTTGATCTTTTATGTGAGCTTTGAGTCAATATGTACTTATCATATGGAATTACAGGTGTGGGTAAGAGTTGCCTCCTCCTGCGTTTCTCTGATGGTTCGTTCACAACAAGTTTTATCACCACCATAGGGTGAGTTTCATGCTTGAACTACTTTTCATACCATTTATGAAAATGGTCATTTTCATCATTTTGTGATAATCCACTCCTTTTGCAGTATTGACTTTAAGATCCGAACCATTGAGCTTGATGGAAAGCGGATTAAGCTTCAAATCTGGGACACTGCTGGTCAGGAAAGGTTTAGGACCATCACAACCGGTAATTCTTCTGAATTCTATGCTATCATTATTTTAAATTTTGTGGTAGATTTTCTTCTGTTACCTATCTTTATGTTGCAAGCTTTTTATACCAAGTGGTATATTCATTTCATCATCAAACTATGATTGAATAATTGTTTTCCTAAAAAAAAAAAAAATAAAAAAAAAATTGATTTGTTGAAGTCGGTTGCTTTTGAGCCTCTCTGTCTTTATAAATCTCTATCATATACATAGTTCCATTGATCTCAATGAACGACTGTTCAGACTTGTTGATGAGATAAGTCTCTGTATTTGACCATTCATTATCTTCGTTTCAGCTTACTATCGCGGAGCAATGGGTATTCTTCTGGTGTACGATGTCACTGATGAATCATCATTCAACAGTAAGCCTCTCCTTATTAACAAAAAATGATTTGTAGAAGTCGGTTGCTTTTGAGCCTCTCTGTCTTTATAAATCTCTATCATTTACATAGTGCAACTCAATACAACATTGTTCCTTTTCAAGCTTTTAATATCATTGTACTTTTCACGTTTATATGTTTTTATCTCAGTTAACCGGGACTGAGTTATTCCTGCAATTAATTAGGGCTTTGTTGGGTTAGATATGATGCTGTATACCATGTGACTTATTTGTTTTTGCTCTGTTCAGATATCCGAAACTGGATTCGCAACATTGAGCAGCATGCTTCTGACAACGTCAACAAGATATTGGTAGGAAACAAGGCTGATATGGACGAGAGTAAAAGGGTAATAATATTCTGACTTATAGCTGTAGAATTGTAATATTTTAACTGTTCTACCTACCAACCTTGCACATAGTGTTGCTGATCTTTGATTTACATTTTTACAGGCTGTCCCAACAGCCAAGGGACAAGCACTAGCTGATGAGTATGGAATTAAATTTTTTGAGACTGTGAGTAATCCTCAAGATGTTATTAATATAGTATTTAAATTAAATGCTTTATGTTATGAAGTTCTAATCAGAGGATCTTCTGTTCCCCAGAGTGCAAAGACAAATCTAAATGTCGAGGAGGTTTTCTTTTCCATAGGCAGGGACATCAAACAACGACTTGCCGATTCTGATACCAAGCAAGAGGTAGGCATCAATTTCAGACTCTGTTTCCCAATGTTCATCAGTCTTTTGACAGTAAGATCTGTATGAGATTTTCTCACATGTGTATTATACTATATAATACAGAGTACTCATTAGTTTCTTAAAATCTTAAACAAGACGGTCTCAGACAATACTTTTAGTGAGACCAGTCTGTTTATCCATTAATCCCTCATTACTCATTACATAAATGATGTATGTATACGAGTCTTATCAGTTCCATTTACCTATTTATTTGAGGGGAATTTGGAATACGGGTTTGTATCAATTGAAATAAAGGGTTAATGCAATATTAGCCAAGTTAGCTGATGAAGTGATCGGGAAGTGGTATTCTGTAGTCAAACTCTTGTGGCCCCATTTACCGCCAAAACATGACACTCCGTACTTTTATAATTGTTGGGTTGATGGATTGGTCTTACATATATAAGACTGTTACATACAAGTTTAGGTCGTGTTATTATCGTTTGCTAAGAATTAATTTTGGTTACAGGCTCAAGGACCAATAACAATTAAACCAATAGACCAACAGTCCGGTAATGCAGCAGCTTCTAAATCAGCTTGCTGTTCTTAAGGAAATGGTGCGGTTCATCAGAGAAGGCGATACTAATGGAATTGTGTGCGGGAACAATAGGTTCTGATTGTGACAATATTGATGGATTACTTGTAATATTTGCGACTCCCATCATTCTTTCCTTCAAACTTGTTTTAGTGTGCGAAAGATAGTTTCTTGTTAACTACCGAAATTTGTTCCCAATGGCTGGACGTTCTTTTTCATCTTTCAGATCAGATTGACGAATTATCAAGATTGTGTTTGGATAAAACTCAAGTAGTGCTTTGTGGAGCATGTCTGCTAACGTAAATTGTTGGGTGGCCTACACGGCTTGTGACGGGGTTTAAAACCTAGACTCGCCAAAACTATTTTTTTGTTTCCTTGTGCCATAAAATGACGTTATTTGTTTGCTGGACTTGCAAAGTCCAAAATTCCCAAATTATGATCTAATTGACTCCCTCTAAAACTAGATGAAGTTTCATATAGCATTCAGGTTCCATATTGCGGATCTATGATTTGTCATTAGGACGACGGAATTCTTTAAAGTGGCGTTTGTCCGTGCTAGTACCTCTAGCTCCACGTTACTTCCGCCACTTAATGCTATACTTGGATCTGCCTGCTATTGTGTTCCCATCAGGATCACTTGGGTATAGGAAAGGGAAACAAATGCTACCTCAAATAATAGCCATCGCAATCCTTGGCTACAAACTCTACAAAGCCCAAAACTCTTTTTCCTTTTTGAGGAAAACAAAGCCCAAAACCTTTATTAAAATACAAAGCCGAAAAACCAAATCCTCTCTTTATTTTTTTTATTTTTTTTGGTGTAAAGAGAATAAGAGATCAACAAAAGGCAATTTTAAAGCTGCCAAGAATTGAACGCAAGGTTACAAACATCATCTTTCATGTGTTTACTAACTAAATTAGTTGACATCTACAAAGACTGCAAATGTTTTCTTATTCAAGTGCATGATTTTTCCAAGTGCAAAGTTAAATGCCATGAAATCTTGAATGATATGGTGTGGGATTATGACAAGCTCTACTTACCATGATCATCTAGTTAATAACTTAATTATTTGTAACAATATTATTTACATAATTTGAAAACAACTACAAAGTACAATTTAGGACAACTGCTATTTATGCCAGAATGTTTAGTGTCATAATCTATAACGTTTATTACTTGTAGCTTGTGTTTGATGTATATCACACAAGAAGTACAACACACTAACACGCATAATTGAACACAATCACGTGAAAATCCAGTTACTTTTTATGAAAAGTCACACGATTAACCATCTTATTAAAGCAAGGAAAACACTCTATTTGATTAGAGTTGACTCAATTAAATCAACTATTGTAATCTGTAACGACTATTATTATATATAACTTGTCAAATACAGAACGCGTGAATAAACACACCCCAAATGAAAATTCCGTTTAACTTTTATGGTAATTAATCCACATGATCAATCAATGAAATCAATCGAGAAATGACACGCTACCGACGCGCAAACGGAATTTAAATTCATGTGTGATTAGAGTTGAATCAATTAAAATCAAAACAAATAATAATCAACAAATAATCTAAATTCACACAATATTGTAGTATCAATTAACAACAAATTAAACTATACTTTCTAACAAATCTCACTCTAATTATGTAATATTCATCTAGTATCAATGTATATCATCATATCATATATGTAAGAAAAACCCTAAAAATCTTAAACCCTACCTAATTATACCAATCAATCTCCTCTTGATCAACCCCAACTATTAACAAAACAAATCAATTAAACCCAAACAATTGCAATTTTACCCTAATTTAACCCTAATTATACCCTAGAGGTCTTAATTCCAACTTAAGAAAATCTTCAATCTCTTCTTCTACTTCTTTTACTTGTACTTCTTCTTCAACAATCTCACCTTCTTCAACTTCTTCACCCCCAATTTTTTCCTCTTCTTTTACCTTTTCTTTTTCCTTTTCATTTTCTTTTTCCTCCTTTTTATTATTATTATTATTTTTATTAATATTTTCAGCCCATGCATCAAAATTCAACCCTAATTCCAACCAAACTTCCTCCTTCTTCACCTTCTTCACCACCTTCTCCACCTCCTCCTCCAAAACCGCCTCGCCGTCGTTCTTGCGCTTCCTTTCCTCCACTTTAATCTTATTACTCCCGTCGCTATCACCGCTTCCTTCAGACGTAACCGTACTTCCGTTACCGTCACGGACCACAGCTAGCGGCCGGTGACGGCGCATATGACCACCAAGCGCCTGACCAATCGGAAACTCATCCCCACAAATCGTACAAGTATGACTCTTTACCTTCGCCGCCGCCGTCACCCCGCCGCCATCTCCGCCGTCAACTCCGCCGTCTGGCTTGGCTTTCCGGTGACTCGCACGGTGACCACCAAGCGCTTGGAAAGAATTAAATTTCCTTCCACACGTTTTACACGGGTACATCCTCCCCACGTCATCACCCTCACCCGGCCCCACCGCACCCGAAGCCGCAGACGTGGCTGCGGCTGCGGCGGCTGCTAACATTAGACAATTCCCCATAACGAACGTTTCAAGATCGTCCGCTCCGCCTTGTAACTGTATCGAACGGGCAGTAGTAGTACTACTCATCCTCGTAGTACTATCGTTATTATTGTTACTTTTATTACTTCCGCTATTATTAATTATCGAATTCATTGTTTTTTTGTGTGATAGAGAAAGTGAATGAATATTGTGAAGGTTTAAGTTTGGTGGTAATATATATATAGGAAGGAGGAGTAGAGTAGTAAGGTGAACATATAAACCGACTTTGTGGAGTGTGTGAAATTACGAAATTGCCCTTATTGACTTGGGGCCTAAGGCAACAAGAACCGTAAGGAAGGTTGTATTTGTATACTTCTTGTATTCCTTCCGTATTTTGGTACGTATTATTATCCATTACGCGGTTATAGTAATAAGTATATACTACTATTCACTTCTAAGTCTTCTATATGTATATCTCACTTTTTTTTATTCTTATCTTTTAGGAAAAAAAATATTTATGTTATATTCTCGCTATTAGTACTTTTTACTATTTTATTACTAGTAGTCTAGCACTATCGAGGAGGTGTTAACCTAGTAAGAGATATCGTGATATTAGGTCTTTAGTTTGATTTTTCTATATTGTAATGGACAGGTCTTGTGCCTTATTTGACAGCAAAAAAAATAAACTATCACTACTAGCTAGCTAGCACTTGTTTAGGGTTTGTCTAAGTAATTTTATGAAAAAATACGATTAATATATTTTTTAGAGGGAGATTATATTCTACGGAGTATATTAATTTTTTTTAAATATATTTGTATCCGCCCATTTTTTTAAAATACGTTTGTGTTAACTAATTACACATAATCAATAACTTTATTATTGTTATTATTTTTTAATTTTGTTAATTTCTACCGAGTATTTTTTACAAGTATTTTTGATATGATATAGCCTATTTGTAGTCTATTTTTATTCTAACAAGTAAACAACACATGTAATTGATGATCTATCCCATCTTTTATATGTGTAACTTGCTCAAAATATTAATATAAATAAATGCTCCTTTTCTGTCATGTGTCATCATAGCGTGTGCAAAATAAACGTAAACAATTATTTTTACATTTGTGAATTTGTAACCTCATATTTATTCTATCATTTCATGTGACGACCCCCACATTATAATGTCTTCTTTGTACAAGTTTTGATAATTTAATACAAGGTAATTTACATGTGAGCAAACAAATCCAACATATCGTAAATTAATTATATTAAATACTCAAAGTAATAGATGCGATAAAATCATCTGAGTTTACTGTGAGTCATGTCTTGAATGTATGTGACTATTATAAATATATGTCTCTTGTACATGAAATTTATGGTCATTATTCGAATGATTAAATCTAACAAAATGGTACCATAGTCAGAAGACTATTATAAATTAAATTAAATACTCGAAATAATGAAATAAATAGAGTTGCTTGCACAACACAAATTCCTAAAGATAGATCTACAAAGTACAAATTATGCTATTGGAAGTTGGTACACCTACAAAGTACAAATTACCCGGCAATTGTACATGTACACTACTTAATAAGTTCAACAAAAATTGCTAATTGCAAACAAAATTCCACAATTTCATCTATATCTTTACATACACAAATCATTCAAACGTCATGCTAATTAGGTTATTATTATCAAATTCAAACCGTACGTACATGGCGTAAGACGACCAATAACCAAGTGAAAGAGTCAAATGCGTTAGCCAATTATATCGAAGGAGTCTTAATTACACCTTACATACCTTAATTAGGTTAAAGGCAAATATTTCCGCAAACCTGAAAGGTGGAATCTAGAGGTTAAAATTTAGGTGAAATTCTCAGAAGATTCGGTTTTGAACCTCATAAAGAGCAATCTCATGGTCTATTTAAGGCCTGAGTTCCTGCGGGTAGCTTACCTGCCCTAAAAAATAAAAAAAAATTCCGCAAACTCATGTTCTACGTCGGTGGTTTATAATTGGAAGAATATTTTTATAAGTGTCAATCAATTCTAATACGGTTTGCTTGCCAAACAAAAAAAAGTGGACAATATCGTATTATTGCAAATCACAGTCACCGACGTAACAGACCGGTAAATAAGAGATATCAACGCTTCCGACCTTGCTACATACCTTAATTAGGTTAAAGACTAATATTTCTAGAAATTATGTCTTACTCGCTTTCTACTACTAGCTTCCAATGTCTTCTCGTTAACAATAATTCAACTATTTCGTGTCATATGCTCACACTTTTTATTGCTTAACTTACGTGCCAAAGTTTGTACCCCACCTTTAAGCTACTCTCTCTAGTATTTAAATTTTAAAGTACTTGCTCTATTTTATGAGACTATCTAAGGTGTGAATGTGTGATTAATATATTCAATAATTTTATCTAATCGTTCAATTTGGAGATGATTACGCCACTCTAAAATATACTGTATTACGAATCAAATATATGATCACTTGATGTCTTGATTAATATTTTTTACGAAACGAGTGACAGTATATACCTAAGTGACATTATCACCATTGATTTATACTTAAATGTATAAAACTTGATTGAATTTTTTCTTCAACACGGCTATATATGCGAATATAAACTCATTCTATAATGAGTTAGTATGAGTTGATTTTTGCGTGAATAGGAAAGTACTTTGTATATATTAAGAATAAATAAGCTATGAAAAATTCTTGGGCATGCCGAGTTCAAAATGTCAAATGATTTATCACGCATTGAGCACTTACAATTTACATAGTAGGAAATTAGGAATACTGGAATAGTTTAATTTCTTGGAAATTCACTCACAATTTGTAAGGTAAGTCATAAGTGATGCATTATATTGTGCATGGAAAGTAATGTACTATTTCTATATTATTATTGCGATTTTTTGGCAATATAGTAACTACTTAGAAATTTCTCAACCATTTTTTTTTCTAAAAATTAGTCAAAATCTTTTATGACATTTATATTATTCCCCCTTTTCCAAGTCATTTATTCCTTTATATCCTTGCTTTTTATCAATTGCATATTATATGGGACTAAAATATATAAATAATATCAATAAGGGACTAAAAAATCCCCTTAAATCTACCTATTAATTAAAACAAAGGCGAAGACGTGATCATACTCTAATTTATGAAATTCGAACAAATAAAAGACTTACAATAATATGTAAATCGAAAGTTTTAGTTAAAATTTCCGAATTTTTTTTATTTCCTGTTTTTTTATGGTCACACTAGTTAGTTTACAATTGCTTCATCACATTTATTAAGGTAATGAAGAGAGAGGATAATGAGAGTACAATTATTAATCAAAATTAACTTGAAATGAGGAGGAAATGTAGTGGTCTTCAGTCCCTACTCATATGAGTTGGATTGTTTACTAGAAAAGAAACGTATAAACTATTTACAAATATACTTTTAATAAAAAAGTATAAATTATTTGCTGGGAGTCTGAGACATAAGAAATATTACTAGAATAGTGAAGGGGTATAAAAGTAAAAGATTGAGTCTGAGCAATAGAGGAAGTGGAATCTTGATAGTGAATCTACGCGGTGCGGTTTCTAGTCTTTCTATAGCTTACAAGAACTTGTCACGATGTTCACATCGACCTTACCTAATACTCCGTATAACAGAATGTGTCACATTCAAACATGGCTTCCTTGATCCCTTTTACCTTGCAACTTCTTCATATTCCATTCTACAATATGCCACATTCTACTATATGCCATTCAATTTTGGAAGGGAAAAAGTAAAGCTAAATTCAAGTCATATTAATGTTATTTAGAGGGCAGACCGTAGATAATTATCCGTTTAAATAAGTTCGCAAGTTGACGATGAATTCAGGTCATGAAAACCATTTTTTATGACTTTATTAGCTAAGCTAACCGACATTAAACTTAAGTTAGCATGAATATCACCACTCTTGACTTTACCAGTAAGTAAGCTGACATCGATTTTTTTCCGCTTGATCGGGATTGGGATCAACTATTTATTAATGAGGGATTAATTGAGCGTCAACACCTATTACATTCTATCTTGCAACTTCTTACCATGCGGCATTCTATTTAATTATTATATTCCATTTAAATTCGGAAGGAAAAAGCTAAGCTACATTTGAGTCATATTAACTAGTATTGCTCTCGCGCAATAAATGCGCGGTATTCTACGGTGTACCCTCGAGTTTTTCGGT
>JAYMSF010000638.1:0-14691 GCA_036897335.1 Silene vulgaris | reverse complement strand
TCGCAATAAGTAAACCCAGGTCATAAATGTGCACATCCTCCTTGTGATGGGAGTCACAAGAAGCGATCAAGGGGCGTGGACCATCTCCCAAACATGGACTCAGTCAGCCGGAACCGTTATTCAGCCGGAACATTCATACAATACATAATTGCTAGAAATCATATCATACTTTCAACCATATAATCAATCCCAGCAGTTAATCAATATAACATCATCTCAAATGTGAAATACTGAGTAGGGAAACCCTACCTGATAGCAAATCCGCAAGCAAAGCACAATCAAGCAGCTAGAATGGTTCCTCTACGAAATTACCGCCTAACAAATACAATACATTATAATCAAATAGTGCCCTAATCGTTCTTTCACATAAACTTTACCGACTCTATCATAATTACGCAGTACAAAGTATAGATCTAGCAAACTTACGAAATAAACGAAGGCAAAAGGCGAAGATCCGGACTCTCTCTCTCTTTACTTAGGATCTATTAAGAATGATTTAGGGTTCTTGTGAAAAGTAAGGAAACGTAAAACACTACACCAATACATAGCTTTAACGGCATTTAGCTAGTGGCAAAAGATAGAAATGCCACCTTACTCGTATATAACGTGGCATTTAATCTGACAAATTATCTAAACGTCGCAATAAACCAATTTTGGGCTTTTGGCTCCGCGCGCCTCTTTTGCCGCTTCTTTTCCTTCAATTATTTCACAACATTTTATTACCCCTCCAAATAAAAACAAGGATTATTTCACAGGAATAATCCATCCTATTGCTGTTCATCTCATATTAATCCATCCTTCATATTAACCCACAATAATACCAACTATCAGACGGATTTCCTAGCTTGCACTTAGTCACTTAAGTGACCTTCTAATCCTGGTTTCCCCTTTTTAACACTTCATTCTTCCTTTTTACTTCTTCTCCTCCTTCATTTCATCTTCTTTTTCTTTAGTATTCTTGCAAATAAGAAACCCAATAACACAGAGACACAACCGTGTCGTTCTTTCTTTCTAACTTCTCCTTCCCACCAATCAGATGTCGTCGGCGCCGGAGATACGACAACCACCATCATCGGCCGCCCAGTATGTCGTAAGCGCTTCGCCGGAGTTCAACATCCCTCATCTTTTCTCTTTCCCTTTCCTCTCTCCTGTCAAGTACTCACCCTCCACCATCCGACTTTCACCGGAGATCTGGCACTGTCTCGTTGTTAGTCTCCGGTTAACAAAGGCCCCCAGGTCAAACATGGGAGGGTCGACGCCGGAGAACAAAAAGGGAGCCGATCTGGTGATGTTTCTACTATTGACTGTGGTGGCTCTAGATGAGGTGTTGGTCTTGATGTCTGCCGGCAAAGGGTGATGGTGGTCTTGGGGAAGGGGGAGGGGTGATACAGTGTGAGAGGAAGAAGTGGGTTTGTGAGGTTAAATTAGATATGTCAACTAGGACTAAGAAAACAAATCAGCGGTTTAAAAAAATGAATGAATAAATAAATAAGGGAGGTTAATTAACAGGTAGCCGGTTACTCGAGATTGTAACGAGAAGAGTGAGGCAATAGTTTGGTTTATTGTGAGTTAATATGAAGGATGGATTAATACAAGTTGAACAGCAATAGGATGGATTATTCATGTGAAATAATCCATTAAATTAAGGTTTGTTTAAAAAGTCGTCGGCGTCAGGGTAAAGGATGACGGCCGTCGTCGACGTTGGGAAGAGGCACGACCGTGATTGTTAAACCAATACTACGTGGGATTCCTCTTCGCTTTAATTCTCCCATGGGATTCCTCCTCTTTAATTTAAATTAATTTATCAAGAACACAATATTACACTACGTGGTGCTCCTGCTTGTTTGTGTGTTTCATTTTTTTTTTAATGTTTTGTATTCATTTTATTAGTGTGGTATGTGTGATGCATCGTCAGTAAAGAAAAGTGAGGGAAAGAGGCGGTGGTTGACGGCAGTGCGTGGCAGGAGTGGGAGAGGCAGTCGGTGGGATTCAAGAGGAGAAGTGTATAGAGAGAGAAAATTGAAAATTTGGGGTTGAAATAAAAGGGGTAAGATGGTTATTTCCGCCCATGAAAGAGTAAAACTCGTCCATGAATGAGCACCACCCGGTAGATAATTACGAACTCCTGTGTAATTGAATTCCTACCTCGACAACCAAACGAATTTTGCTAATTCACATGAATTTCATGTGGGGGTTTAATTCCCATAAATTCGATTTTTCGGTGTAGTTATATTCCAATTGGCAACCAAACGAGACCTTATCTAAAATTAATTTTAATTTTAATCTTAGGCCTCGTTTGGTTGTCATGCTGGAATTAATCTCCCGTTAGTTTCAAAAACACATGAATTGAAGAATTTATGTGAATTACTTAAAATCCGTTTGGTTGGCATGGCGGAATTAGATGGACACAGGAGTTTCAAACTCCTCCATTATGGAGGAGTTGAAAACTCTCCTAAGAAAAAAGAAATCATGGGATTTTGGGCAACCAAACAACTCTATTTTTGCCTAAATTTTCCCACATTTAAAGTGGCAACCAAACGAGGCCTTAATTATTCTCTCAACCGGTCAACCGTCAGGCCTCGGAATCACAGAAATGCAGAATAGAGCGAGCAACATTAAAAAAACCAACGAGACGAGTCCACCTCCATTTTCTCTCTCCTTTCCCCTCTTTCTCTCTCTAAAATCGCCATGGATGTACCTCTGAGATCTACGTTACTCTTCTCCATCTTCCTCGTCCTCCTCATCCATGGAGGACACTCCTTCTACCTTCCTGGGGTCGCTCCTCAGGATTTTGACAAGGTCTTTCCCCCTCTCTTTATCAAATGTCACATTTTCCTTAATTTTCCACTTTGATTTGATTGATGTTCTATGTATTCATGTTCCAGTGATCTGTATCCATCTTGTTTCTTATAGATCGAAATTTCTTATTTCAGATAATTTGATTATTTTGTTTCTTTTTTTGGTTACGAGAATTTGTGATTTGTGCTAAATCGATTGATATTTTGTCGGCGAATAGCGAATTTGAGCAAATTGCATTGATGTTTGGGTTAATTGATGTTTTGTCGGCGACGGTTTGGTAAATGTAATGCTCATGTTATTGGATCTTCGAGTTTCGATTGAATTTGTATATTTACATTATATAATAGGTTGATGAGAGTGCTGTGAAATGAAGAAGATAAGTATAGAGGCAATGTCGTAAGCGTTTCGTCTCTAAGTGTCATTGATCTAGGGATGTCTGCTATTGTAACATATTGGTCGATGTTCTAACTCCTGCATTACGAGTGTGTCAGGGTTTTGTTGTCGCTACAGAATATGCGAAAGAGCTACCGGTGTTAGTATTTGGTGAGGTAACAGTACTCAATTGGAGAGCTGATGCTGGTTATTTTTTGGAAGAATTAGTAGTTTACACTTGCTTAGATCTGACTATCTGAGGATGAGGGGGGTCAATAGGTGGTGCATAACGTGGATCATTTAAGTATGCATGCTGTTATATTAAGAAGGGGTGCTAGTTGTGTACTAAAAGTTTCGTTGTAAGAAAAGAATCAAGCCTACGTTAACTTCAAGTTATGTTGATAAGTCCATATTTTCTTCGCTTATCAGTAAGTGCAGAAAGAGTCTAATCTAGTGATGATGTCTGAAGGATGTAGATCTCTGTGAACATGGGCTCCTGGCATTGTCTTGGTTGTATACTTACATAGAAGGTGGAATAAAACATAAATGCAAAGCGGTGTGGGTGAGGGGAAGGTTTTAAATTATACGTATATATACTTGTTAGCCTTTATTTCGTTGCTTTTATTATGTCAAGTAGGTACTTACTTGATAATTGAAAATACAAGTTGATGAGAGATATGAACAAGGAAAAATATTCTCCTATCACTTGTAAGTTACTCCATCCGCCCCGGTCAATTGTTGTCCTTTGGTTTTGGCACAAAGACCAATGAAAGAGGAGGGGGCCAATTACTAAATGACAAGTAGACTAAATTGAGTGTGAATGATCAAATTGCTCATCAAGTTCATTCTTAAAATAAAATTGACATCAATTGACTGTGACACCTCAAAATGGAAAAGGACAACAAATGACCGTGACAAAGGGAGTAAATGGAAATGGAGCTCTTGACCTTTTCCGGTTTAACTTCCTGTTGCATGCCTGTATCTGAGTCGTCAATAGTATTTTAAAGTTGTAATATGAAAAATTGTGAAAGTTGAACATGATATGTGGCAGTCACTGTAATTTGCGACTTTTACTCAGAGCACTTGTTTACTACGTTATGGACAATTTTCTCCGTGATGTTTTAATCCGTTTGTCTATGCAGGGAGATCCGCTGATGGTAAAGGTGAACAAGCTGACCTCAATAAAGACACAACTTCCATACTCATACTACTCACTTCCTTATTGTCGCCCAAATTCTATAGTTGACAGTGCGGAGAATCTTGGTGAAGTCCTTCGTGGTGACCGGATTGAAAATTCTCCATTTGTGGTCAGTTTTATGTTGTAACTCTTATTTGTATGTTTCTAACTTGGGTAACACTTCATAATTTAATTTTGTGGTAATTATAATATTTATTGTGGGAATTGCTTGCAGTTCAACATGCGAGAACCACAAATGTGTAATATTGTCTGCCGCAAAGTCCTTGATGCTGAATCAGCTAGGGAATTTAAAGAGAAAATTGATGATGAATACCGGGTCAATATGTATAGTCCCACTCCTTTTTACATATTTGCATTGTGCATACCAAGCGGGATTTTGGAACTGTATGTAATGTTTTGACTATTCTTTTTCTTTAATGATAGGATTCTTGATAATCTTCCCTTGGTTATGCCAATAAGGCGAGGTGACCAGGACACAACTCTTGTGTACCAGCTAGGCTATTATGTAGGCCTCAAAGGAAAATATGCTGGAGTGAGTATTTTTCACTATCCTAGATTATATCCATTGTTCTATATAGTATGAATGGCTTATCTTATGTTTTACCCCGGGCTTGCAGACCAATGAGGAAAAGTATTTTATCCACAATCACCTTGCTTTTACTGTGAAGTTTCATCGAGATCAGCTAACTCAGACAGCGAGGATTGTAGGATTTGAGGTTGAGCCTTTCAGGTAAAATTTTCTCTCGTTTGGTCTCTGTTTTAACCTTGATGTATCTTCTATTCTTGTATCCCATAATTATAGTGTACTTGACGTTCTCTGTTTGACTGTGTTTGGGTGGTTTCAGCGTCAAGCATGATTATGAAGGAGAGTTTAGTGAAAAGACTCGATTGACATCTTGTGATCCTCATGCTAGACGGTTGGTCACTAGCTCCAACAACCCACAAGAAGTTGAAGACAAACAAGAGATCATATTTACTTATGATGTTTCATTTGAGGTAATTTTCAGACACCTAACTAGATTATTTTTTCATTTGTGTACTAACAATAAAGATGTGGCTTGCTGATCAGTATGCACTTCCATTTTTGTATGCCACAGGAAAGCGAGGTCAAGTGGGCGTCTAGATGGGATGCATACCTTCTAACGAGCGATGACCAGATACACTGGTTCTCCATTGTTAACTCGTTGATGATTGTTCTCTTCCTTTCGGGTATGGTGGCAATGATCATGTTGCGTACTTTATATCGGGACATCTCCAAGTACAATGAACTTGAAACCCTGGAAGAAGCCCAGGAGGAGACTGGGTGGAAGCTAGTCCATGGTGACGTTTTTAGGCCTCCAGCTAACTCAGACTTGCTGTGTGTCTATGCTGGAACTGGTGTTCAGTGCTTTGGGATGATGGTCGTAACCATGATGTTTGCTGTGCTTGGATTCCTCTCTCCCTCAAACCGTGGTGGGCTCATGACGGCCATGCTCTTCCTTTGGGTTTTCATGGGTATCTTTGCCGGGTATGCCTCTGCTCGGTTGTACAAAATGTTCAAAGGAACAGAATGGAAAAGAATTGCTCTGAGAACGGCATTCTTGTTCCCTGGAACCATTGCTGTTGTTTTCTTCATCTTAAACGCTCTCATATGGGGTGAAAAATCATCCGGTGCTGTTCCATTCACAACAATGTTTGCCCTCATCTTCTTGTGGTTTGGTATCTCAGTCCCACTTGTTTTTGTCGGTAGCTACGTGGGGTCCAGAAAGCATGCGATTGATGATCCCGTCAAAACAAACAAGATCCCGAGGCAAATCCCTGAGCAAGCCTGGTACATGAACCCCGTATTTTCGATCCTCATTGGGGGCATACTTCCTTTCGGGGCCGTTTTCATTGAGCTCTTCTTTATCCTCACTTCCATCTGGCTACATCAATTCTACTACATTTTCGGCTTCCTCTTCATCGTGCTCATGATCCTTATTGTCACGTGCGCCGAGATTACCATCGTGCTTTGCTACTTCCAGTTATGCAGCGAGGATTATCTCTGGTGGTGGAGATCCTACTTGACATCAGGCTCTTCAGCCCTCTATCTGTTCCTCTATGCAGCGTTCTACTTCTGCACCAAGCTGGAAATAACCAAACCTGTTTCGGGAATGCTCTACTTCGGGTACATGCTGATTGCCTCGTATGTCTTCTTTGTGCTTACTGGTACTATTGGCTTCTACGCCTGCTTCTGGTTTACAAGGCTTATCTACTCCTCTGTGAAGATCGATTAAATCATGTTGCCATGCCTGGTTGCTGAGCAATTTTTTGCGACCTTGGGAAATACTCGAAATCATGTCCGAATTAGTGATTCTTGTGTACCTTGTTAGATAGCGAAAGTTGAGAGTTTGTGATACACAACTATAGTAAGATGGAAAGATGAACTCAGATATAGATTGTTATGGAACATGTACTTTAATCTCAATTCTTTACTCTTTTTTGTAATGACAGAATCCTCAAACTTCATTCAAGTAGTCAGCACAAAGCTGTTTTTGTACTGTACTGTGTACTTTGTCATTAGAAACAATTGTATTTTCAATTCAAGAACAGAGGCTTTCGATTTGACTACACTTGCCACACAGCGCGTTGTTTGTGTGAAACGCGTAATGTGGAGGTTTTGTGTTAAATGCACGACTCGACCAGGAAGGTTCATGAAGAAGATTATACCATGTGAGCATGTTAATGCGCTGCACACGACATGGCATAAAATGTGACAAATTTTGTGGAATTTTGTGGAATTTTTCACAAACCTAGTTTCCCCTTCTATATGATACTATTTTTCACAAACCTAGTTTCCCCTTCTATATCAATTTTCCGCATTTCCCAAACAAATGTGACAAATTTTGTGGAATTTTTCAAAAGATCTATTCTTTTACTGAATTTTGATCACATAAAATGGAATCTATTAGAATGATATTTTGTTGTAACTTGGGGAATTCTTTCAAATTGAAAGATTGTTCTAAATTCTACTGACAATTTAAAAATGTTTTGTGAAATTGCTAAAACTCAGTTTGGTTAACAGTTGAGGTAATCAGATCTAACAATGCTCTTGAATTTGATGGTCAACACTACAATACCCTCTCCATCCCAGCCAATAGTTTACATTTGCTTTATTTCTATCACAAAATAAAGCAAATGTAAACTATTCACTGTGACTTTGGGAGTAGTATTTTTCAGAAAATAGGGTTATTCACCAAACTAACATTGCTAACAGACAGGACCATATCATAACAAAATGGTGTGATAGAGATAAATCATAAGCACATCGTCAAGATTAGAACGGAGATTAGGTTATTAGGAAGATTGTTTGTTGACTGCAGCTCTCTGCTTCCACTCTGAACTAGCATTTGGAATTTTGGATACAAGAAAGGAGGGGCAAGAATAAATCGATGCCATGGATAATGTATTATAAGCTCTTGACTTGAATGATACATGGGAGGTTACTGATTTGCCTCCTAGAAGGAAGGCTATTGGGTGCAGTCGTCAGTCGTGCAGATAGATTTTTAAACTCAAGTTAAAACCTGATGGTTTCCTTGAGAGACATAAATCCGGATTGATTATTCAAGGATGAAAGCATAGAGACGACCTAGATTATAATGAGACTTTTACACCAATTGCAAAAATGCTGACAGCCTCGCCAATTGCCATGTACAGCAGTACATACAAAAATAACACTAACAATATTATTCATATATTAATTGATCAAGGTTGTTGAGATATAATAATCTAGAGTCTGGAATGATATCCGCCAGCAACAACTAGAGTCTCTCCGGTGATATAAGAGGCTTCATCTGATGCTAAAAAGGCGGCAGCTGCGGCCATGTCTTCTGTGAGTCCAAACCTCTTTAGTGGAGTCTCACCTTCAATCATCTTTTTCTATAAACAAAGTTATTTCAATCAGAAACTTATAGAACTTAAAATATAAAAATTTCAAATATTTGTGAAAAATCTATGTTTGCATAGAATATAACAGTGTCATTTGTGTTTTTGTACTTTTGTAGTAATCCAATATGTGTACTTACTACTGTCCCATTGTTTAGGAATATTTCAGAAAAGTGAGTATGTACGAATCCTGAAGCGATACAGTTTACTCGAGTATTGGGTGCCATCTCCGTTGCCAATGCCTGGAAATTAAACATGCTGATTGATCAACAAAAGTATCTAGGTCTATATCAGTGTTTTACACAAATTACAAAAATGAAACATGAAATTATTTACCCGGATTTGAATGAACAATACCTATCCAACTCAATAACATTTTTTTACCAAACCATAACCTAATCAACCCGATCTGAAGATAACTCAGAGGCGGAGGTAAAAATGAAGTTTGGGTAGCAAACTTTATTTTATTTTTAAGCCAAGTCATATAGGATTACTCTATTGAATATGATCAGAAATCGACAATCTTAACTATTTTTAGGGGGTTTTGGTAGCAAGTTCTACCTCTAGCTCCGCGCATGCCTGAAATGGACCTGTTCATTCCACTTACTATTTAATAACACGGCCAGTGAGATGGCTCGTTAGCTACAACCTATTTTGCGAATAAAATCAGAATGAATTTCTCTATGGGTATATGATCATGCACCGGAGCTAGAAATATACGAAAACGAACAAGGAGTCATATGTATGACTTGTATATTGCACTCTTGCTGTGATGGTTCATACAATGAAAATAGATGACGATTTTTATTACCTTAGTGAGGCCGAGCAGCGCAGTTTTGGCTACGCCATACATGCCCGCCAAAGGAAAAGGAGAATAAGCAGCAATTGTTGATATAAAAATGATTGAAGAACCTACAACTAAGTGAGGTGCAACATCCTGTGAAAAGAGACAATAAAAATCGGATCAAAGGAGTTATATATACATACAAATATCAATTTGAAATATAGATAACCTGGTGACTGGTGTTATAACAAATGCGAGAAACATAAGTAAATACGTAAAGAACAAAAAACAAAACAGAAACGGTTTTACGTGGTTCACTATGGATGTGATAGCTACGTCTACTGACATAAGGGAAGGAAAGATAATTTAATGGAGGAGTTACAGATTTCGGATTTAGATTACAGATGATATGCATAACTTGTAGGTTAGGTAAAGAAATACTCCCTAAACACTAACAAGAATTATGATAAGCGAGATTCCGTGATATTCATTCAAAGCGACAACTATCAGATTCAAGGCATTATTCAACCTAGATTATTAAGAAGTATAAAACTTGGATTAAATCAAACTGAAGTTGAAGCTAAAGTCAACAACAATCGAAAGTGAATTATTTGCCAAACTTTCTCGAACGTCATGAGGCACGCCTACTATCTTTAGCATGCACCACGTTTACATTCATTAAAAAACTAAATTAATCGTTTTAGTTTAGGAATAATCACTATGGATGTAATAGCTACGTCTACCGGCCGGTCTCAATTAGCATACATATATTGATACGATTATACGAAGCGTGTAGGAATTTTGATTTAATTTGTTTGAACATTGTAGGAAGGAAAGGAGAATCAAGCAACGAACGGGGATTAAACAAAAACTACAAAGTACGGAAAAAGTGATGTCTAAATAACTTAGTCGATCTCTAACAAGTTTTTTTGTCGAAGCCTCGAAGGGAAGATATTGAGTGAAGTTGCGATTGATAAAGAACTTGCCTGGATAAGAAGCACAGACGCCTTGACATTGACATCCCATAATTTATCAATGGCACCTTCTTTTGTGTTTAAAATGGTGTCCGGTGCCGGATTCACTGCTGCATTTAATACAATCACGTCCACTTTCCCATATTTCTGTCACCAACACAGACCAACATTATGCATGGTGAAACCTTTTTACACACTTAATTAGCTTAAGCAGTACCGCCTTTGTACGGTCATTTATTTATCATTGATTTTAACACAGAGAAAGAAAAAGAGATACGACTATTTATGGGTGGTCTTATTAATCAGTGACAAATGGATAATAGGTTATGTCATATGTGGAAGATCAAATTACCATTCAAAAATATTATGAATATATATGTAAAAAGGTAAACAAATGAAATTGAATAGGTAAACAAACGATCAATACCGATGACGAAGCAATAACATGATAGATAGCAAATTTGGCCGATCGAGAGCAGTAAGTGGAATAACAACAATAATAGAGCGTTAATATAATCTTGTTTTTGAACCTTTCTCAACGACTCCGTAATAAAATATTGTTGGTTTTGGAAATATTTAGTTGCCATGTTAGGAGCATGCATATTGGCATTGATAGGTTATTTTTACATGTACTCGATCCTTCCGTTCTGGTCATTTGTTTATTTTTAGTTTTAGCACAAATAGCAAGAAACGAGAAGACGATCAAATATTTGATCAAGTAATTTAAAGGATTAAATTATTTATCAAAAGTATTCTCAAAATAGATAGGTAAACAATTAACTGAGATAATACCTAAATTGAAATAGATAAACAAATAACCCGGATGGGGTAGAATATGGCCTATATGGGTGATTACCTGAATAGTCTGGTATATGAGATTTTTCCTTTGAGGTGCACTGGAGACATGACAAACTACACCCAACACTTGAATCCCTTTACTCTTTAGCTTCTCACTTGCTTCATCTACATTTTTCTGCCACTCACAATTAAATATTGAGTTAAAATACTACAGTAATTTACGAATTACGCAACATTTATACGTCAAAATAATCTGATTGTACTCCCTCCATTATAATCTGGTTGAAAATTCTCAGACGAATATGTACTGCATCCATTCTAATCATTTCTATATGTTTTTGAAATATATGTGAGTTACTATATTTACTCAAATGTATAAGATTGATTGTAATGGAGGAAGTACAAAATGTAACGTAAAATTTCTTTTCAAGTGAGTTTCGAGTCATAAAAAATGAGCGATATGTAATGTAAGGGAACAGACCTGCTTACGAGAAGAGATGACAACAGAAGCGCCTTCGAAGCCAAGACGTTCGGCAATGCTATAACCAATACCCTGAGTTGATCCTGTAATTATCACCACTTTACCTACGTACCTTTTTCCTATCTTCTCCATTTTTTTTCTCTTTTGAGTTTTGTGTGTTTGTGTTTGAATTGTTTGGTAAATGCACGTTCTAAAACCCTGCTATTAATAGAAAGATTCGCAATTTTTAATAACAAATTACACACAAGTCGTACGTTCAACTTAGTTTATGTAGGCAGTGACTAGTGATTTTCTTACTGCAAGTTGTTGTTGTACTCTTTCCGTTCACATTTGTTCTTCTCATCTGCTTTTACGCCTTCTTCATACATAACACTACTTTGACCACGTTTTAAAACATATATTTATAAATTTTTTGATATAGGTATACTTTGTAGAGTTTTATTTCTTATTATTTTTTATTTTTTTAACTTATGCAAGGTTAAAGGTTGATAATAATATAATTCATGAATAGAAAGATTGCAATGTATTTCATATACTCCAAACTTGTATTTTACAGTGTATTGCTACCAAGCTTATATACTAAAATGTATAAAAGAATAAAGGGAAGGAAATCAGAATACAGTATGGTATATTTTACATAAGGTAAGAATCGTTTCCTTATTTACGAAATAGCTGTTGCCTTGTAGCTAGCCGTTGCCTTGTAGCCGTTGAGGAGCTTAACTGAGGTTAAGGGTCGTATTACCCCCCCTCAAGTTGGAGCGTGTAAGTTTGATACGCCCAATTTGGATAAGAGATCTTCGAAGGATGTGCGCCCAAGAGCTTTGGTTAGTATATCAGCCAACTGAGCTTTAGTGTGGACGTAACTTGGTTTGATAACTTTCTTGAGAATCTCGTCCCGAATAAAATGGCAATCCACCTCAATGTGTTTGGTTCTTTCATGAAAAACGGGATTGCGAGCTATGTGTAAAGCGGATTGATTATCACATAGTAGTTCAATGGGTTTGTCGTGAGGTAGACCAATGAATTGTAGAATTCCTTTGAGCCATTTTAACTCACGAACCGTGTATGCCATGGCTCGATATTCGGCTTAGGATGAGGATGTGGATACAGTGGATTGCTTCTTAGTTTTCCATGATATCGGAGATGCACCAAGGAAGACAATATAGGCTGACAAGGAGCGTCGACTAGAAGGACAGCCGGCATAGTCCGAATCACAGTATGCGTGGAGTGTGAGATCATTGTTGGCTCGAAAGAGTAGTCCCTGACCCGGATTATTTTTGAGGTAGTGGACCATTCGAATTGCAGCGTCCCAGTGTTCAATGCGTGGTGCGTTCATAAACTGAGCAAGAGTGTGCACTGAGTATGTGATTTCGGGACACGTAATCGTTAGATAAACCAGGTGTCCCACTAGGCGACGGTATGGCTGAGGATCATCGATAAGAGGGGACTCGGAGAGGGCGAGCTTGTGGTTGGGTTCCATAGGTATGGCGGCTGGTTTGGAGCCTAAGCGACCCGTTTCCGTGAGTATGCCGAGAGCATATTTTCATTGAGAGACAAAAAGACCACGTGGATTCCGAGCAATTTCGAGGCCCAAGAAATACTTTAAAGGACCTAAGTCCTTCATATGAAAACAATTGCTTAGATAATCCTTGAAACGAGTAATCATGGTGTTATCATTCCCACAAATGACGAGGTCATCTACATAGACCAAGACATGAACCTCTAGGTCATGGCGTTTGATCGAGGAAAGAGAATGATCGTAGGGGCATTAATGAAACCCGTATTGAAGGAGTGCGGAAGCGAGCTTTGCATACCAACAACGAGGAGCTTGTCGGAGCCCATATAGAGACTTGCGAAGGCGACAAACTTTCCCATTGGCGGTAGAATTGAACCCGGGTGGGGGTTTCATATATACTTCTTCTTCAAGATCGCCATGGAGGAAGGCATTGTGAACATCCATTTGATGGATAATCCAATGCTTTGTGGTTGCTATTGTGAGAAGTGTGCGAACAGTAACCATCTTTATAGTAGGAGCGAAGGTTTCTTTGAAATCGACACCTTCAACTTGACGATTGCCCATGATAACAAGACAGGCTTTGTACCGTTCAATGGAGCCATTGGCGTGGTATTTGATCTTATAAACCCATTTAGAGCCAATGGCCTTTTTATGAGGCGGAAGTGGTTCGAGGGTCCAAGTATTGTTGCGTTCTAATGCATCAATTTCGCTCTTCATTGCTGCACGCCATTCTGGTACGTGCGAAGCTTCGAGAAAAGTATTCGGCTCGTGATTTTTCGTCACGACCGCTAAAAAACTCTTATGATTAGTAGAAAAATTTGCGTAATTTATAAAATGAGTGATAGGATACCGAGTACCTGAAGACGTGGGTTGGGCAGTGAGGAGATGTGTCGAGGGGCCAATAGGTGGTCGAACGAACCCTTTGAGACGGGAGCTCGGAATCTTTGTGCGATGTCCTTTCCCCAAAGGCGAGGAAGTAGAGTCAGTGGTGTTGGGTGTATTTGAAGGTGCGGCAGAGGAGTCCTCGGTGGTAGTAGAGGAGGCCGCGGTGTTGGAAACAAGGGAATCGGTGGGATTCGTGGATAGAGTCTCAGTGGCGTGCTGCGTTGGGTCAGTTTGAGTCGTGGATGGGGAAGTCGGTACTGGGATAAGGATGTTCTCAATTGGAGTAAAAGTGTCATTAAGAAAAGAGGACTCAGTCAGGGATGCATCATGTATATTTAAAGACTTATATGGAAATTCGTGTTCGACAAAAACTACGTCACGAGATGAGAAGTAGGAGCCTGTGTCCAGATCATAGACACGCCACCCTTTCTTGCCGAAAGGGTACCCTAAAAAAAATGCATTTCCGGCCCCGTGGTGCAAATTTGTCTCGGGAACGATTCACGTTTTTCGCGTAGCAAAGACAGCCAAAAGTACGGATGTGACTCATGGGTGGTGGTTTATTAAACAAGACTTCGTAAGGAGTTTTACCGTTGAGGATGGTGGACGGGGTACGATTAATAAGGTAAACAGCCCCAAGAATACACTCCCCCAGAAAAATATAGGTAGACTAGCTTGAAACAACAAGGCGCAGGCGACGTTTAAGATATGACGATGTTTACGTTCTACACGGTCATTTTGTTTTGGCGTATTGACTATAGAAGTTTGAAAAATGATACCATTTTCTCGAAAAAATTGTTCAAGGCAAGTAAATTCATTACCATTGTCACTACGAATAATTTTGATTTTCTTTTGAAATTGTGATAAGTGCATAATTTGTATACTTTAACCCCTTTTGTTAGCTTCGTTTTACATGTCTTTTAGCACTTATCTTAGTGTTTTGAGCTAACATTTGTACTTTTAGTCTTCTTTGTGGAAATTGAC
>JAYMSF010000637.1:0-14699 GCA_036897335.1 Silene vulgaris | reverse complement strand
AAAAAAATATTATTAAGGAAAAAAAAACTAATAAAGGCACCCAAAAAAAAAAAAAAAAAAAAAAAAAAAAAAATAGCAGAAACAGAAAACAAAAAAAATACAGAGAATTACCGTCAGGAAAGCCGATGGATGATGATTCTATAACAACGCAGTTGCTGCCACCAGCAGCAGCAGACGAAGGGCAACCCGACATAGAAAACAATGCAGTAAATCAGCCTCACCTAAGGAAGAGAAGGATGCCTGTCAGACACATGGCTATGGTGGGAGCTGAAATTTCCAACATCGAGAGCCTTGATTACGAGTACATTTTCTCTATACCGTTTTTCTTGTGTCTTTTAATTTTTAGATTAGCTGGTAAAGTCACTAAGACAATGATTGTCATTCCGAAGAAATAAAAATTTACCTGTTTCCTTTCAGTTTCCCTGCCAGACTAGTAGACTGACTGAGTTTTCTTTTGTTGGTATCATTGTAGAATCAATGAAAATCCTATGTTCAAGCAGGATTGGAGAACTGGGACAAAAACAGAAGTGTTTGCGTATGTGTGCTATAAATGGCTGCTAGCCTTTCTTGTGGGATTGCTAACAGGTCTTGTTGCTGTGGTAATCAATCTCGCTGTTGAGAATATTGCTGGATACAAGTTTCTCCTAGCCTCTCGTTTTATCGAAGACAAAAGGTGCACAATCGTCTAAGCTTTCATTTCTTCTTGCAATACAGAGCACAGATAATAAAAATATAACCAAATATCAACAAACAAAAATAGATATGGCTTTTGGACACTTTAGACTGAAAAAAGACGTGATTTTTTTTTTTTTGAAAAATAGCGGAGCTTTAGACTCGTACACACGTAGATTATTTCAAACAGAATAACTTAGGATATGAGTAAGGAAAAAAATTCACCTGTGTTTCTGATGTTTTTTGGGTGCAGGTATGTGATGGGATTTATCATACTGGCAGGGATTAATTTCAGCTTGACCCTCATTGCTGCGTGCTTATGTGCATTTTTCTCACCGGCTGCGGCTGGACCTGGTATACCTGAGATTAAAGCTTACCTCAATGGTATTGATACACCCAATATGTATGGATTCACAACATTGTTAGTCAAGGTCAGTATTACTGTCTGATCCAACACATCATAATCATAATAGTCCTAATACAAGATGAAATGGGGATAAAACATGACGATCAACATCCGGTGCAAACCGCCTTGTTTATAGTACCTTTCCAAAATTTCATATAAATCCAGTCGAAATAAGATTTCGCAATTTGGATATAATACCAAGTTGTTGATGTTAATCTCTTATAATGGTTCAAAAGAGTGAAAGGGCAGTTTGTCCAACTAGATAATTGAACGTTGCCTACAGAGGAAATGATTGGTTATAATGAAATAATCACACAGAAACAGAATGTAGACAAAAAGAAACGAATAAAGGGGGGGAAATTAAGCCCACAAGGTCCTACTTGAGTGGATCAGATCATTAATAAAAAATATGCATCAGAAAACGTCTAATATTTTAGTATTAATGGCTGTAATACACCAAAATAGTCACGGCCCTACTCATTAGAGCCTACAATCATAGCAAAGATGCAATACAGAAATCATAATAGAAAAGTATCATGAAGACATGAACTAAAGCATAAAACTCTTTACCTGTTAGTAACTGAGCAATTTATTTGGTGTAATGACAGTTTCTCGGAACGATAGCAGCCGTGCCCGCTAGCCTTGACTTAGGCAAAGAAGGCCCACTTGTTCACATCGCAACCTGCATAGCTGCTTTACTCGGTCAGGGCGGTACAGGCAAGTACCGGGTCAAATGGCCCTGGCTACGGTACATGAACAATGACAGGGACCAGAGAGATCTCATCACCTATGGCGCATCATCCGGAGTTTGTGCCGCTTTTCGGTCCCCAGTGGGCGGCATCCTCTTCTCAGTCGAGGAAGTGGCTACATGGTGGAGAAGCGCTCTCCTATGGAGGACTTTCTTTAGCACGGCGATTGTTGTGGTGGTGCTTAGGTGTTTTACTGAGTACTGCAGTTCTGGAGGAAGATGTGGCCTCTTTAATGGTGGGCTGATTATGTTTGATGTGAGTGATGCAGATGTGCATTACCATGCCTCAGATATTATTCCGGTTATACTTATTGGGGTCTTTGGTGGAATTCTTGGAAGCTTGTACAACTACGTCCTCATCAAAGTTATCCGACTCTACAGTCTCATCAACGAGTAAGGAAACAAAAAGCGTTACACAACTAATCTAAACACGAACATAATTTTGTATATCAGAATTAATTGACTGCTCTATTCTATTGCAGGAAAGGAAAGCTAGCAAAGATTGTCCTAAGTGTTTCAGTCTCATTGTTTACCTCAGTGACGATGTATGGCCTACCTTTCCTTGTAAGCTGCACAAAATGTGATTCATCTCCGAGCATTGTATGTCCGACTTCAGGGCGAACAGGGAACTTCAAACAATTCAACTGCCCTGATGGCTACTACAATGATCTTGCAAGTTTACTCTTCTCCACCAATGATGATGCAGTTCGAAATATCTTTTCAACTAACACTCCTTCCGAATACCACATTATCACTTTACTCCTCTTTTTCGGACTCTACTGCATTCTTGGACTCATCACTTTCGCCATTGCTGTTCCTTCTGGTCTCTTTCTGCCTATAATCCTAATGGGTTCAGCCTATGGCCGTCTAATCGGGATCATTATGAACTCAAAGATGGACCAGGGGCTCTTTGCCATCTTAGGCGCAGCCTCCCTGATGGCTGGCTCAATGAGAATGACAGTCTCGGTTTGTGCCATTTTTCTAGAACTAACCAACAATCTATTGTTACTACCTATAACCATGTTTGTACTTCTGATTTCAAAAGGTGTTGGAGATTACTTTAATCCAAGTATCTATGACCTTATACTAGAATTGAAAGGGCTTCCTTTCTTAGACGCAAAACCAGAACCTTGGATGAGGGGCATCACAGTTGGCGAGCTTGTTGAGGTCAAGCCGCCATTAACAACCCTTAATGTGGTTGAAAAGGTGGGCCGCATTCTTGATGCTCTCAAGAACACGACTCACAATGGTTTCCCTGTGATAGAGTTGGGTAATCCACCTAGAGAAATAGAGCTGCGTGGACTGATCTTGAGAGCTCACCTTCTAATTGCCTTGAAGAAGAAATGGTTCCTGGAAAAGCCGAGAAGAACAGAAGAGCAAGAAGTTAGAGGGAGTTTCACATCCATTGAATTGGCAGAAAGAGATACAGATATTAATAAAATTGAGATCTCCAGAGATGAAATGGAGATGTACATTGATTTGCACCCTTTCGTAAACAAAACGCCTTATACTGTGACAGAGGATATGTCAGTAGCCAAGGCAATGATGCTATTCAGGACGCTTGCATTGCGTCATTTACTCATTGTGCCTAAGTATCGGTTCCCTGGGGTAAGTAACCAATTCCTTAGAAGTTACAAACTTTTTATTTTCACGAAATGCCATATTAGCTCAAAATCTGAACCTAATAAGAGTTGTTTCCTGCAGATTTGTCCAGTAACTGGTATCTTAACAAGGCAAGATTTGAGAGGGGACAACATTCTCTGTGTATTCCCCCATCTAGAGAAGTTCAAAGAGACATGAAAAAGCGGGACGGATACTCAAAGAAAGCATAAGCAAATTCTAGCCACATTGGCCATATTTTAGATATATATACTGTACAAACCTCATACAATGCTTCTGTCAATAGTTGGTAGAAAAGAGTGTAAATTGCCCACATACCTCAACTGGAAGGTAGACCACTATGTCAGAAGCAAGTTTTGTTACACAAGTTTTTATAATTAAAGAACAAAGCAAGTAAAGTTGATAGTATACTTGAAATGTACGAGCAATATTAACGGAAAGAGTGAATTTGAAGTCATTTGCCTGTTTTTAGATGAATTTTCATTTGCTTCAGAAAGGGGAGTGCCAAAAAGGGAAACACTATTCCACAAAACTTAGCTGTAAGCATGCACTACAAGATAAAAGAGCTAAATAAAACCTTGGAATAGCATATTACATCCAAAAAAAATACTAAACCAAAACAAGATCCTTAAGCCAATTACTTCCAGTAGATTTACCCTGTCGGCAGTAGCCTAGAAAATGTTATGCATATGTTACCATATTGAAGCAAAAAACCTACAAGTTCACTAACAATTTGAACTTAAGGGATTTTTTTTTTTTTTTTTGGCTCTGCTCATCAATTATGATGGCCATTCGTGCAGATATACTGTTCCAGCCCATCCTGAACTTCAGTTCACAGTTTGTGAAAATATAATGGTGTAACAGGTAATACTCAAGAATTGACCCCCCTAATAGCAAAGCCTTGAAGATCAGGCGTTGCCGCGTTGGTGCACCAAAATAGTGTACCAAACACGTTTTTTTTTTAGAAATTGACATAAAGGTCTAACAAAGCAACATTTGTCACTTTGGGGGTATTCAATAAAATTGGAACAACGTAAAAACAACAAAATACCATTGTCGAAAAAATCAAAGTGATCCACCATATTAAGGTTTTGCTACTCTGAGTTTAAGTTGATCTAACTGATCTAAATATTTTCTCCTTATCGGAAATCAAATAAAGTCTCAGCTTCACTAAATTCACTAAATCCACTTCATGGTATGGAGTTCGTAGTGCAACAAATGGAAACCTACAAATATAATGCAACAAAAGCTCTACATGTTAAAACAGAAGTAGATTAAACATCAACTGATTGTCTTATCCCAATTTACTTAGTATATATATGCAGAAACAAAACATCGAAAAGCATTCAAATGCGGCAAATAGGGGTGGGAGTATCAAAAAGTTGGCAAGTTAAGCAACTTACAAGTCTATAAGTGTTATTTGCCCTGTGTTAAGGACAAGCAGTGACAGCAAAAGGGGAGCATCACAAATACACAAGATTGAAGTTGGTGGACAGTCCCATTTAATTTGGATCTGTAGAATCCAACGACCATGACATTTTAGCTTGAGTTATAGTATGTAATAAATTTTATTCTCTAAATTATCATGGATTTGTAGCGTAGCCTAGACTCATTGTCGAGGTGCCGCCTAATGAATTTGAGAGGGCAGCTTTGAAATGTCAATTTGAGGCCTCAAATAGTAATCGTTTCTTTATTTTATTTTAACATAATAAAAAGAAAAGTCATTTTTTAAAGGAAACAAAAGTTAGTCGGCAAAAGAATAATATACTGTTTAATAAAAAGATTATAGAAGCTCATTATTGTAAATTAAATTTGTTTGAAATATGAAGATCCAATCTTTATTGAGAAAAACCCGACTTTAGTGAAGATAAAACATAAGAACACAAAAACTCATGATTCGTTGTACAAATAAGCGAACTTGGACATCGATGATAGGAAATACCCTCAAACCAAGACAAGTGTAAACCACTGAGCTAATACTTTGAACATGCCAATCGACACGCGCTTGCCTAGACTCGTGTAGAAATACCCAACATGGACAAGTGATTAAGTTTAAACATAATCCGTATTTGGGAAAGTTATCTAATACGTTGCACAGATATTGGGAAAACTTAATCTAATTAAGTCAAACAATTACCAAATAAATGTTTGGTGAAAGATATTTCAATGGTTTCAAAACGAACTTCTAATTAGATAATCTATATTAGAAAAAAGAAGTGGTTGCGAAAATATGATTAATAAAATCCTAGTGTGGCAAACATACAATTTGGTTGGTGTCCATAGAATCCTAATATTAGCTGGATTATATATCACCCTACATATATCATGGGACTCTCAAGGATCATGATGCAATAATTATGGATAAGATAACATTTCGATAGCATGAAGAGCTATATTTATTTCCCACCATTGATTGATTTCATTTTATCCAATTATTTTTCGATACTCGTTTTATTTGCCAATTTGTAAAAAATGCTTAAAATAGTTAATGTTTGTTTACCTGGCAGAAAAATAGACACCTCATCTACTCTCATGTGTGGTGTGACTGATGCAAATTGAAGCCTGGAAGTTACTGAAATGCATGGAGACGGAAGTTTGTTTCATGTGGATGAACAGGCTTCCATGTGGCTGGAATTTGATTCAAGATACTCAATCTGCATGCAATACGTGACAATAAAATTGATTAAATTATACTTGGTCCACTATTAATAAACCAACCATAGCAATCAAGTTATAATAACACATTAGTATAGTTATGCCAACAACTTACATTCCTATTAATGTTCAGATTGGACCAAGAAACATAGATTAGCGGGTTTGGGTTTGTTCTAGCTTAATTTAGGTGTTGAGTTCGAATTCTGGAAATGCACCAATGATAAAACTCATGAAGACCTTAATTTTCAACACTGTTAACCCCACTGATCCACATTGTAATACGATACCTATGTATTGGCCTAAGAAAAAGGCATATATAACCGGGGGAGCTACATAGTAGCAAGGGGTATCAGTGTAGCACTCGCTACTCCAAATCCCTATACCCGAAAACCTGAGTATGAGGCCTTAGCAAATATATTAGACTACAAGAAAAAAAATTGTTACCCAAAATTTCATTTTTACCTCTGCCCTAATTATAACCCATGACATTTCAAATAGAAACCCTACTCCTACTTTTGTCTTCTCATTTTATCACTCAAGAAATATTCCAATAAGAGCTCTCCACTATACCATGATGCAGTGTTGAGCTTGACGTAGATTTCATTAACAAAGGTTATTAGTGGTTTCTAACATCACCCTACTAACAAAACAAATAGGAAGGGAATCAAAGGGAAAAGGTGAACTTTTCCTTAGTTTTGATGATTCATGAATTCATGAGCTCATGAAAAAGCAAACATGTTCATTAACCACAATTAAAACACAATTAAAGATAATGACCGTAACAAAACACTAATCAACAAAAATTACATAAAACGATAAAACCCAACTCAATTACAGTCCACACAAAAAGTATGCAGAAGATTTTTCAATGGCTATGTTACTCCGATACTTCACTTAGGTCACGTGTTTGACACTTGAGAAGTGTCTCACACAACACAACACTTTGACACTTCATTTCAAACCAAAAAGTTGAAAATTACACAGAAAATAACGTATCCGACACCCCAATACTTGTTGGGCACAACACTTCACAGACGAGTCAGGGTGACTAGGTACTACCTTAGAACATAAGATATACTACGAGTATAATATAATTAAAATAAAAGAATATTGATATAATCAGAAATCAGAATCACTAATTGTTGTCCAAGTGTCTTAAGGAGTAAGGACATCCTCCCACTTCCTAAGAACAGATATGTTAAAATTCATTTTATTTTCTCCGCATATTATAGGCTGCTCCAAGGAATCAGGTGCCCACTGTGAAGTGACGTGTGAATGAACTATATAAAAGAGAAAGTGTGCTCATCAATAATGCAGTAAAAACATACACGTAACTTAAATTTAAGGAACCATATGAAGAAGAAATAAGTTAACTACCTAACTCCACGAAATGCTTGGCAACTAGGAAGACTGAACTCTGAAGTAAAAAAAAATGGCAGAAACAAGAGAACCATTATCATTGAAGCAAACAAGTACACAGAGAATGGAGTTAGAAGATAATCAGAATGGAGAAGTAGTTCCAGGAGGAACAGACATTGAATGCAACTCCTTACACCAACCTCTTCTTAAAAGGAACACAACCGTCTCTGCTAGCCATTTCGCTCTGGTGGGAGCTAAGGTGTCACATATAGAAAGCCTCGATTATGAGTATGTTTTATATCTCTCCCTCTTTCTAGTTTCTCTGAGCATAGTCTGTTAGTATCGAGTGCTAAGTGATAAGGCTAAGATTGCGATACATCTATATAATGGACTTCTGTGTAAAAACAATAACAAACCAAACATAACATAATAACTAAAAGACCACATTTAGATATTGTGTTATGCAAGTGATAAGGCAAAGATTGCGCATCTTCTTTGTTCCTTACCGGCTAACCTGTGTTGGAGTCGGTAAAAGTTTTTGACATGGATGCGTGTTCAAGCATATGATATGATCGACTATCTTTTATGAAGAATCTTCATGATTTGTGGTTTGGGTTAAACGGAAAGTCTCCAAGTATCACAAGTATGTGCAAGTGGAAAGTACTTGATACCAAGTATGTGATGTATATGATGAATCACAATAATATAGTTCCACACATGCATCACTACATTTAGAAGCTAAACATTATTCAGGTATCCGGTGCTTCTCCATATTGATACAGAGGCGGCAATAATGAACTGTTCGTCTTCTTTATTTCTCACCTATGTAGGTATAGGAGTCGGTCAAATTTTTTTGATATGGGTGTGCGTTAAAGTGTAGGTGGCTATCTTTTATGAAAAATCTTCATGTACTGGCTTAGGGAAAAAACTGTCAAGAAGTAATGTGCTCAAGTCTTAGATGCACGTATCGGAGTAACACAGTTCCTCACATAGTCACATGCATCACTCTTTTCAGAAACTAAACATTATTCAGCCACGCCAATACTTTTCTATATTGATGCAGAATCAATGAGAACGAACTATTCAAGCAGGATTTCAGACAACGATCCAGAAATCAAGTGCTGCAATATGTGTTTTTAAAATGGAAACTAGCATTTCTCGTCGGGTCACTGACAGGCCTCATTGCTACCCTAATCAATCTTGCCATTGAAAATATTGCTGGTTACAAGCTGCTTCTGATTTCCAACTATATTAAGCAAGAGAGGTGGTTGACATCCAAACTATATAACTATTAACACACAGAATTCAATCTATATACTAAGAATTATAAAGTGTGCTGGTTTTTTTACTGTTTTGGGTGCAGGTATATGATGGGATTGGTAATGTTGACAGGGATTAATTTCCTACTTACTCTGAGTGCTACTCTGTTAGTCGTCTTTTTTGCTCCAACTGCTGCTGGTCCTGGAATACCAGAAATTAAAGCTTACCTTAATGGCGTAGATACTCCGAATATGTATGGAGTGCCAACCTTGCTTGTTAAAGTTAGTTTTCTATGATCTTTATACATCTCTCTGATATGTTTTCCTCATAATATAATCTACTCGCTCCCATTGATCCATCCATGTGTTATGTGTATAGTTCTAATTTCACATTAGTAGTCAACCAGTGTCAGCTATAACCAAAAGTTTCTCCAAATTTATAATGTGAAATCTGAAACATTTAATTTATCAAACAAAAAAAAAAAACCATTTTCATATTATCAAATTCAAAAAGTTGTATTGATTATATATTACTCTGTACTCCGTATGATTTAAGTATTGGTTACAGTAACATTTGGCTATCAAATGAGGTAATGTAAATGGGATGCAGCGAGTATATGTTAACCACAGTTTGGAAACAACAGTAGAATGGGAGGGTAGGAATAGGGGAAGGGAGCCTTGGTCCGGTCCTAGCAAAACTTTTCAGGCTGAAAGCATTTTAGTTTGCCATGTAGAAAAGAAACAGAACTCTCCGTTTCCTCCCCTTTATATCCCTACAACACACTGTCACATTGTACTAACCAAACAATGGACTTTGTTTCCCTCCCTTACCCTTCCAATTCATCCAACTAAGCAAAGGAAACAGGTTTGTTGGAGGTGGCCATGTTGGAATATAGTATATAATCACACACTTCTGAAAATGTTAATGTACGTAGGATCATAGTCAGGCCATATCATTCTGAGTAATTCAAGTATATAGGCAAATGAATTATCATATATAGGAATTCAGAAGGTCATGAGCATAATTTAACTTGATCAGCTCATAATTCTACCTGTGTTTGTTATTTAGTTTTATTAATCATATTTTTTAATGGCTTTAATCTTAGTTTGCTATCACCAAGAAGACTGACACTCAAGGAAGATCTTAGTTTTGACATCATAAAAGGTTACTGAACCATTTTTAAGTGACCCATCTGTAGTGGATGACCATAGTATACTACTAAAAGACAACAATATCATGTAAGGAAGTCCACTCAATATGATGGCTACAAGACAGTAACTAAGAATAACGAGGTTCAAATTAAGTGATATGGTATTGAAGTGGAGTACTTATATAGTTGCAAACACTCAAAATAAACATTTCATGAATCAAAAAGCTTAAACAATTACCTGAATGATGGCTAACTGGTGCCCACTTGACTGCCACAACAGATAATTGGGAGTATCGGAGCCGTCTCCGCTGGATTAGACCTTGGCAAAGAAGAACCTTTGGTTCATATTGGTGCTTGCATTGCTTCCTTACTTGGTCAAGGAGGAAATGAGAAATATCATATCAAATGGCGATGGCTTCGCTTGATGAACAATGATAGGGATATGAGAGATCTGATTACCTGCGGTGCCTCCTCGGGAGTTTGTGCAGCTTTTCGAGCTCCAATAGGAGGTGTTCTCTTTGCTCTGGAAGAAGTTGCCTCATGGTGGAGGAGCGCTCTACTTTGGAGAACTTTCTTTAGCACAGCTGTGGTGGTTGTGATTCTTAGAGCTTTCATAGAGTATTGCAGTTCCGGAAAATGTGGGCTCTTTGGCAATGACGACCTCATCATGTTTGACGTCAGCAATGTCTCTGTAAGCTACCAAATAATGGACCTCATCCCTGTCATCCTTATAGGACTAATAGGTGGCGTTCTTGGAAGTATGTACAACTATGCTCTTCAAATAGTCCTCAGACTTTACAGTCTCATCAACGAGTAAGATATCCAATTTAATTTATGGGTTCAGATTCTAAGATAGCTTGAATATTATATTTCCATTCATAAGAATAGGACTGACCTGACTCAATAGCCAATGCACACGGTTCTCAAAAGAACCCGAGGCAGACCCGAAAGTGAATAGATCCTACCTGAAAATGAACCTCACTGAAATGACTAAATTGAACAAAACCTTAATAACCACAATCCATGGTTGCCCTGAACCACACCACCGATCTGAAAATGACCTGACTGATCTGTACCCAAAATGATACCATACAAGAAAACAGTGCACTCAGAATGACTCAAACTGTTGTCGCGTCACTTTCAGTCCGACTAAACCCAGCAGGATAACTCTCCATTTTGTCAGTGTATTCTAACTGCTGATTCTGTTGCAGGAAAGGAAGGTTGGCAAAGATCCTACTAAGTCTTACAGTCTCGGTCGTCACATCTGTCTGCATGTACAGCTTACCATTCCTTGTTAATTGCACAAAATGTAATCCATCCCTTCCCAATGCTGTTTGCTCGACAAGGGGAGGGAAAGGGAACTTTAAACGATTCAACTGTCCAGAAGGCTATTATAATGACCTTGCTAGCTTACTCTTTTCCACCAATGATGATGCTGTTCGGAACATCTTCTCAACAAATACTCCCGGAGAATTTCATTTCATCTCTCTATTAATATACTTCACACTGTACTCTATCCTAGGGCTCTTAACCTTTGGTATAGCAGTTCCATCCGGACTCTTTCTTCCTATCATTCTAATCGGTTCATCCTACGGGCGATTACTCGGTTTGGCCATGAAAAGGTACACAAATATCGACGAGGGGCTTTTTGCAGTTCTTGGTGCCGCATCCCTCATGTCTGGCTCAATGAGGATGACTGTTTCCCTTTGTGTAATTTTCCTTGAACTCACCAACAATCTACTGCTACTCCCCATTACAATGCTTGTACTCCTCATTTCAAAAACTGTGGGAGACTGCTTCAACCCAAGCATATATGAGATACTACTAAAGCTGAAAGGCCTGCCTTTCCTAGACTCAAACCCAGAGCCATGGATGAGGAACATCACTGTGGGCGAGCTTGCTGATGTGAAGCCTCCATTAGTCAGTTTGCATGTAGTCGAGAAGGTCTCTCGAATTGTGGATGTGCTCAAAAACACTACGCACAATGGTTTCCCAGTGATCAATGATGACCCAATGCCACAAAACCCACATAATACCAACCTAACAGAGCTGCAGGGGCTAATACTGAGAACTCACCTCATAGCTGTGCTGAAGAAGAAATGGTTCCTGCCAGAAGTAAGACAAACAGAGGAATGGGAAGTGCGAGAAAGATTTACATGGGCTGAGCTGGCAGAAAGAGACACGGATCTTGAACAAATCGCCATATCAAAACATGAGATGGAGATGTACGTTGATCTACACCCTTTTACTAACAGAACTCCTTACACCGTTGTAGAGGACATGTCTGCAGCAAAGGCAATGGTGCTCTTTCGGCAGGTTGCTCTCCGCCATCTGCTTGTTGTACCTAAGTACCACGGATCTGGAGTAAGTAACAGCTTCTTACTGCTAGTCTATTACTGTAGCTTTCATATGTGTAACCGAAGATAAGTCTTGTTCAATACAATCTATACTGATGTACGACTGACAACATGTAATTTGAAAACAGAAATAATCTTTCTGAATATAAAAAATACCTCTTTTTTTTGTGCAGATACATCCGGTTATTGGAATCCTAACAAGACAAGATTTGAGGGCCCAAAACATTCAAAGTGTATTCCCAACTATTCAGAATTCAAGGGGAAGAGAAAAGCAGAGATGACTTCCACCAATTTGACATAATAGAAAGGGTTTGTTACCTTAGGCCACCAGCTTTGCACACTATTCTTTCTAAATTCTAACCTTAATTTGCATTTTTCACCCTAAATTTGATCTCGGCAGGGTTGTACATTATTTTTGTAAATAGTCTGTAGGCGCGCAAACATTTTACAGATGCATCGCATATAAGGGGAACACATATACTATATACTCCAAAACAGCATATTTAGCAGACGCAGCTCTAGCAGATATGTCAGTATTATCGACATCCCTGAAACGGATTTTCCTCTTTTGGTCTCATTTTTTCTAGATAAGTAGGTTTTATGTAAGGCCAAGGAACTGCCAAGAAGCAGTAGCAAATACTGCAGAAAGCATACCAAGAACAACAGTAAATCCATCCAAAGAAAAGAACAACAATTAAATTTAAACATAAAATACAAGTAACTGAGAAACAATGAGAGGGCCCCAAAACAATCTCTAGCATTTACATTATGATTAAGGATCACATCTGAAGACATTTCTTAACATTCATGCATTTGGAAAGAATGTTAACAATGTCGAAGTTTCTACTACCATCATCAATCAAAAGATCTTAGACTGGAAAAAGGCATTCAGTTTTCTAAGACTTTGGTGAGGTCCTACTTCTAGAGGTCCAAGTAAACTAATCTGAACTTTGCCTAGGTATCAGATGTGTCAAGCAAAATACATTTTTATTTAGCACTGGAATCTCATTAAGGTACAAAATCAAGTTGAATTTTTGGTAGGCGCATGGGTTTTAGATAGAAACTATTTCTATATCTACCGTAACTTGGAACTATGGAAGTGAAGTGTCATATGTGATCACAGCCATCTGCAAGCATCCAAAATCAATAACCCTTCTACCTCCAATTTTCCATTGTTTTTTCCTCACTGCCCCATAAAAACCCAAGCCCTTGCACATACTGCAATTCAAATAACAATTCATTTTTTTTTAAAGGTTCAAATCCTTAAGTAAACTACATAGATTCAGGATCATTCCATAATTGCAAACCAACCTTTACTAAATAATTCAATAGCCGATTTAGTGTTGGAATGGGATCTACACCAAACATATGGACAGACGCAGACACGCAGTGGATTCAGATAGCAATTGCATTGTGTTACTGAGACTCATTTGGAAGTATCCGATACAAGTTTGTGTCCAAGAGTGGACTTAGCTATTTTTACGTAAAATATGCATATTTTGGCTTAAAATAAGGTGTCCGAGTGTCATACCCATGTCCGAGTGTACTGTCAGACATGGGTACACGATGGAATAAGAAGAGTCGGAGTAACATAGCATTTTACCACTTAAAAACAAAGTAAAATAAAAAATGCATTTCAGGCAAATTTCGAATTCATATACTCCACCTAATAACATCCTTATTACCAATTACCAGCCTGAAATAGAGCAACAATCGGATTCATCAACAAGCCCCAAACAATAAAGTTAGCACGAAAAATCGACATCCACAGCCAAACTGAATTTCGAATTCAAACAATCAAGAAGAATTACACACATAATTGGAGTATGATTAAAGTTATCTAGCCACAATGACGCAAAACCAGTAACTTTTCCTGATTAACAATACACATAAGTATACAACGTACAGTACAATCATATACATAAAACCAGTGAAAAATGAACTTCAGTAATCGGACTTTTTTCGAGTTTACCTTATTACATTACTAGTTCGCCCCGCTGAAATTTTCCGTCCCCTAACTGTAAATCCTGGCCTCCGCCACTGCCTAAATCAATACAAAACAAAATGTAAAGTACTAAAGTTAACAAAACATTGCGAAAATTAACAGTGTACAAGCATCAAACATGAAATCACAGTTGAACGATGAAGATGATGATATAATTGAATTTAGAAAGATACTAGTACTGATTAAGTGCATGAACTGAACTGACCATCAAAAATGGCGGATACAGTTTCCGTTACGGAAGTAGTGAATTATCGCGCCTCCAATTAACCGTAAAATAACAATGATTTTGTTTGTTGTTGGTGAATAAAGTGATCATTCCAGTGTTATCGGGATTTAACTGGGTTCATTTTTCCCAATTTTCAAATACACATACATCTCGTCTCGTAAATGCTACGTAGTGACTTGGGATCTGATATTTATATACTCCCTCCTATTCACTATAATCACTACACATTCCAAAAACGGAT
>JAYMSF010000636.1:0-14705 GCA_036897335.1 Silene vulgaris | reverse complement strand
ATAGTTATTAAAATAACTTAATTTCTATAATTGTATTGATATAATTAATTAAGCATTGAGTACGATTAAAATATTAATATTAAATATGTTATAATTTTTTCAGCAAAATTTTTTTCCATTTAAAAAATGATAGAAAAAAGGCATTAGAATTTATTTCTTGACTCACACATATTCCCAACCCGTATTCAACACGGCTTGTATTTTCACCCGGCTCATTTGGCAGATCTAGATTCACTCAATTAAAGCTATTGAGAAAAAAATTATGTATACAATTATGAGTTCATTCAAATTAATGTCAAGGTTGGCCTAATAAACGTATTAAATTCCCAAACATATTTTCTTAAAATAACAACACATTGTAGTGATTTGTTTCAATTTTAGAATATAATTCAATAAATTATCAATAGTTTTTATCCCCAATATAGTGTTCCATTGTGAGACATGCTATATCTAAATTTAGAAAAGACAACAAAATTGAGTGGAAAGAAAACATTTATGGTCAATGGAAAAAAGCAAAAACAATAATTAGCATTGCATTGGCCATCACACAATTGATTTTGTTGTAGTAGTCTTCCTTCATTTTCTCTACCTCTCTCTCTATTTTTCATTTTTGTCTTCTCTTTTTCGTCTTATTTCTCCCTTTCCATTTCCTTCTAGGTCACCCCTCGCTCGTCGTTCTTTGACAGGACGACGAAGAGTGGGTTAAAAACATTAGAACGACCTCACGACATTCGTTACCAAAAAGAAACAAGGAATAAGAAAGTATTTTACTACCTTCTTCTTTCTTTGTATATTGCGAATTTGTGATCGTACATACGATAAATTACCTTTCAATAAACAAGACATTAAAGAAGAAGAAGAAGAAGAATAATATCAACGTCGTCAAAATGTCGGGTTTGTCGCCTTTTCAACTCTTGGAAATAAATCTCATATCAGCGCAAGACATAGCCAAGGTGTCACGAAACATGCGCACGTATGCCATTGCATGGGTGCACCCAGATCGTAAGCTCACAACTCGAGTCGATACAAGTGGTGGGACCAACCCGACATGGAACGACAAGTTTGTTTTTCGTGTCGACGGTCAATTTCTCAAATCGGATACATCAGCCATTATGATTGAAATATACGCCCTTCATTGGTTCAAGGATGTACATGTGGGAACGGTACGTGTTCTTGTAGGTAATCTAATTCCGCCACAAACCCGTGCCCTTAATCAAAACCACATTGGTATGCGATTCGTTGCACTTCAAGTACGACGTCCATCAGGGCGACCTCAAGGAATACTCAACGTTGGTGTGACGGTCCTTGATAGTACAATGCGTAGTATGCCATTGTACACCCAGCTTAGCGCCTCGGCCGTTGGGTATCAACAATTGATGGGTCAGCATGAACTGCATAATCAGAAGCCAGGCGGAACTAGCACCAATAGAGAATCAACCATGGTGCAATTGCGACGTTCTAAAAGTGAGAAAAGCTCTATTCTTGACCTTGGTGATCACAATGATACGGATTTTAACCTTCCAAAGCCGAGTAATTCAATCATCAATGGTGCCGATATGGGCTCTATAATCGGCAAAAAGGGTAATAAATTGATTTACTATGATAAACCATTATCCATAGTAGACGGTGGAGATGTAGCGTCTAATCTAAGCCTAGCGGTGAAATTAAAGGCACAAGAAGGAAAAGCCGTGTCAATGCTTAGCTATTCATCGTCAACAAAGCGTGGCGGACCCAAAAAGGGTATCAATACTCGCTCTGACATAGGCGTTCCGCCATTGCTAAGGAAAGATTACAACTCATCAAGGGCAAATGGTAAAAACATTGACAAAAATGTTACAAAACCAAAGCACAATTGGTTACCACCAATAGATAATAGCAATAACAATAATAACAAGAAGAAACAGGCGGATTACCGAGGCTACCCAATAACAAAGGATTTTGCAGCAGGGTCAGTATGGTCTGAATCCGAAGTGGGGCCGTCCCCATCAGAGGTTGCTGCAGCCATTGCTGAGGACAACAGGTACAGACAGTATGACGAGGGTCGAAGCTCTATAATGCTGGATGAAAAACGGAGTAATAATGAAAGCGAAGGAGTAAGAACGAAACTGGAAAGATGGAGAACAGAGATGCCCCCATTGTATGATTATGGGTATACAACAGATAGTAGTAGTACCATATTTCCTACGAAAAAACACAGTCGACGACATACTGATGGCGGAGGTAAATTCTCGTGTTTTAGCAATATTTGTGGCTTGGAATGCACTATAGTTTGTGGTAAAGGGGACACTAGTAACACCAACAAAAACAAGAAGGGTAATAGTAACAATAGTGCTAATAAATATATCGCTCGAGCTCCATCAATGGATTCGGTTTCCACATACTTTTGATTCTTCTGGTTACGGAGTTTAATGGACCATATTCATGAATCACATTCAGGAACGGGCCGAGCCTCAGCATGTATTGCAACTTCATTCTCACGATGATACAAAATGATGAAACCAATATATATTTGTAAATTTTGAATAAATATGAACTTACAGAAACGAAGATTAGATGCATATAATTATTAAAAGGTGATAGGTGCAACTCCTGCAAGCTCGTGTTTCTCTCCTTTACCTATTATCTCTCAATTTTCCGCATTTTATCGGAGACAGATACATTTTTTATTTCTTTTTTTTATTTTAAAAAACTCTGTAATATATTGTCTTTCTCGTTTATACAGTTTCAAAAATTGTATTTAATGAGAATGTTAGATATTTTTTGTGTGATAAATTATTCGAGTTATTTTCTATTTGAGTGTCGATATTATCGCATAGCTGCAGCGTAAGCTTACGGGTTTCTCTATTTTTGAGTGACTTACAAATTCAGAATTCAGTAATTTAGCATAATGCACAAACTACATCAAACTTGCAGCAACAAGTAGTAGAATAAATAAAGAACAAACTAAGTGAAATACTCACAACCACAAACCACAGCTTTACTAAGGTTGGGAATTGGGATCAATGACATGAGAGAATTTGGGTTTTTTCATTCGTCAAATCTGATTTTTTACGACGGAGGATTAGCTCTTCAAATAGAGCAATAGAGCATTACAAGGCCACCACCTAAAATCCCTAAAACTTGAAAGAAAACGTTTCAGCCTTTGATCTCCGACAACTCTACATCTTAGGTGAATGTTTTAAGGTTCCATCACACATTGAGAACTTGCTTCAAACAGTGGTTTTCAAGACATGTTTGCATTTAATCGTCATTTCCCGTTTAACCCGCATGAACCACGCTTAATGAACTCACAAGGAGATAAAGCTAAGGTATTAGGGTTTTAGGATCAGCTCTTGGGACTCCATCAAGGTCTGTTGTTCGCTGCTTTAGGTCTCCTTCTGTGCAGTCTGACAGTTTGAACTGTTTTAGAGCTGCTATTACAATGATTCGAGAACCATTGTTTAGCTAAGATCACAAGCTTTCCAAGAACATGATTCCTCGACGTCCATTCCGTAGAGCTTGAGATACGAAGCAATAAGGTTGACCCTGCTATTAGAATTGCCAGGATTTTGCATCAAGTTCTTCAACCGTTCTCCTTCGCTTGTCTTGGAGCTGTTTTTCTTAATCTTGTGACCTTGGCCTTGAATGAGCTTTCCGCAAAATATGATAAATATTACCTTGGCTCAAAAGTGAGACCTTACCCTAAGCTCTTACTGCAGTTACCTTAAAGACTCCTAAAGGCATAAAATCTAGCCGTTCTAACTCTGAGCTACAATTACCCAGAGACACACCTATATTCATTCACCAAGTCGAAAGAAGCAAAAGGAAGAGGAGAAATCAAAGGATAGAGAATCAAACGAAGTAACCAACACGAAAATAGAGTACTTTATTTTAAATTTTGGTACAACACATTTATTTGGTCTTTCAAGGGTAGTACATAGTAATAAGGCGCCATACAACGATACAAATGGTCTTCAAACTAGGATAAGAAACAGTTGTTCTACATGCGTGGAGCAACAGCACTTTAGGTAGAGGAGGACTGATTTACATGCTTACATGCACAATTACCAATGAATGCCTACCTTAATGCAAGAACTCTCTTGGATCAGTAACAAAACCAGTCAAGGCCGAAGCGGCTGCTGTGTATGGAGAAGCTAGATATATCTGCCCTTCTTTATGTCCCATCCTCCCAGGGAAGTTCCTATTCGTAGTCGAGACACACACCTGCATGACGGTTTCACAGTATAAGCAGCTTCAGACAATTAAAACAGTGGAATGCTTATTACTTGACCAAGACCTATCGAGTACATGATATGATAAGAACAAGGATCCTCACAAAGTTAACTACTTCCTCCCAATCTCCCATTATTAGAAACCTCTAAAATTCTAGAAAGGCCAAGAAATCTTGGGTAGAATAACACACGTATTCCTTTTCTCTCCCTATAATCCTATTTGAGAGTGGAGTGAATGAGTATCTTTGTCATATAATTCAAATTCATTGAAAAAGAACCCAAAACAAATAGTACAAAAATCAGGCCTGGAAGGTTTCAAAAAAAATAAGGGGTTATGCTTACGAAATAGTTCCAAGAGATTTGGGAACCACAGAACTAAATCTGTGCGGTAACATCAAGTGCGACCGTTGTATAAAGATTCTGAAGGTTACAGTGAGAGTATTTCAAAGCAAGATGGGTCATATTTACGGCACAGCGACCATAAACAATGCCCTAATGATTTGATGCAATTTTAGAAGTAATTTTCATTTGTTAAGTAGCAATCATTTGATGCAATTTTAGAAGTAATTTTCAGTATGGGACTATGGGTCATCCAGAAACAGTCTCCGTCTCGCTGTGTTCACAGAGGTAAAACTACGTACATCAGTAGTACGAATCCCCCGCCATTTGCAGGAACCCTTCAGTCATTAGAGTAGTTGCTGATGGGAGCATGTTATGATACAGAACACACAACAATCATCTCAAAGCACAAAATACAAATATCAATTGCTGGACAATACTTACCTGTGCTTCATTCATTCGTGCATAGGTATCTCTAGGGCCACCAAGGCAAGCTCCACAGCCTGGACTACCAGGCGTATCACAACCAGCTTCTTCAAATATCTGAGAACAGGTCTTGCCACCAGATCCAGGTACCGGAAGGGTGTATAAGTCCACCCACACCTAATCAGTAATGCGTTTGTCAATAAAAAATCCATTACTCAGTTCAAGTTGATTTAAAGTTTCTTAGGAATATTACAAACCTTCTGTGTAGCTGGAACAATGAATGTGGGAACTTTGACCTTTTTTCCCTGAATAACAGACGAATTACTTAGAATAAAAGTAATGCAACAAATTCAGAAACTGAATATCATATCATGCTAGGTAAAGCAAATCTGCCAAGTCATTGAGGTAATTCTCACAGTTAGGATTATGTAATGTTCACAGTTGCATTCCCAAATGAAATACAATATACGGAGTACTACACAATTCAATGAATTCTCTCGAAAAAGGATGGAAGTCTCATCGTAAGAAAAATTGGAAAAGGGGAGTAGACAAATAAGTGTTGCTAGAACTATATGTACTACAGCCTATTGATATGTCAGAACTCAGAACCTTGGCATCTTCATGAAGGGAAAGACCCAAAGAAGTGGAGAACAGACAAAGAATGAAAAGATATTAAAATTGCAATAAAAGATTAAACCACACCAAAACATGTCAGTGCAAACAAAAAACAACAGCAATTAAAAGACATAGTCACGGTCAACAGCAAGTGATAGGCTCTCAAACCGATTCTGGAAGTACCAGATCTTTTGACTCTTGTATGAGTTGTATCCTTCATAGGAGCAGCTCAGACTCACATAAATCAACCTCAGGTAAATGGGAACAAAGCACTATTGTACAACACTGTAAAATGATTAAATAATACAACTATACAAGCAATAGAAGCAAAATTTTCTTACAGAAGCTAAAAAGACTTTGGCTACAGCCAGGAAATCTTCTGTTTTCCCTCCAGTACAAGATCCAATATATACTCTATCAATTTTGACATCTTTGCATTCTCTCGCTAACGCCCGATTGTCCGGAGAGTGTGGCTGCAAAAAGTTCAGGAGACAAGTAGTCAGCATGATATTTGTCAATGATTCAATTTCGGATTCATCTGATGTTAATTAATTACCTTTGCCACTAAAGGTTCCAGCTTGGAGACATCAAAACGATACTCGGAGAGAAATCTGAAAATCGTCAAAATTAGCAAAAATGACATTCTGAACGGAATGGAGGAAACAAATGCTCTGTGAAGGACTAATAGAATTTTGTTTATTTTTGCCAATTATTTTGTGCAAAATATATCTTAAATAAAAATCCAATCGCATTGCTTATCAGATAACTGATTAAAAAGAGCCAGATTCCAGCAAGCACTTATCAAATGAATACCTTGCATCTCCATCGCTGTAAACAGGCTCATAAGGAACAGTTGTCTTGCCCTGCACAAAGCAAGAAGTTCCCAAACTGTAAACATCAATGTCAAGAAGATAATTCACTAGTATATTTAATATGTTAATGATAATGTCAGCCAAAAACAATTTGTGGTCACTGAATTGACCAAATAATCGAAAAAACTACTGCTGAAGATGCCTGAAAAAAGTAAATCAACATTTGAAGCTAGTCAGACCCTTAACAGCCTCAAGTACTAACAACGGAAAGGAGAAAATGTGCTGAGAAAATCAATGGAAAACCCCAACATAAAAAGAAAAATAAAAAAATAAACTCAAACACCATGATCCAAGTAAATTGTTTCCTTCACCGATTGTCTACCCAGATCTATGCACCACTGACAAGTAAACAAGTGAGTCCTGAGAAGATTATACTAGAAAAAAGAGTTACACAAATACAAGTATTTAGCAAATAAATCTTGGTAACTACAAAAATATAGAACAGTATGGGCACATTGCATAAACCTCGAGGTATTTGTATGTGGTAGTATCAGCAGGGACGACACCGTTCTTTCCACCAGCTTCAACAACCATATTGCAAAGTGTCATTCTTTCTTCCATCTAGAAACACATATGTGGCAATCCTTTAAGCAAGTGATATCAAAAATGTAAATTATTTTGTAGACAAGGGGACAAGGCATGGACATAGTGAGCATACTGTCAAACTTTCCACAGTGGATCCAACAAATTCCATTGATTTATAGGTTGCGCCAGCTACTGATATTTCACCAATAATCTGCAAGCCATTTAAGTTGAAGAAGAAAATAATCAAATTATGATTGCCAATGTAAGATCATCATGCATGTACAACAAGGCAGACTAACTTGTAGAATCAGATCCTTTGCAAGTAAATAATCAGGCATTTCACCGTCCAATACAAATCTTAATGTTGGTGGAACCTGCGACGTCAAAAAAGATGCGTTAGCGGAAATGGTAAAAAAATTGGTTGTGTTTGTTTTTGTGAAAGGATTTGAATGCCAGTAGCAAACAATACCAAGAACAAGCAACTTCATGAGAAAATATGAATCAACATGATATAATCTATTTTACTAATTAGATGGAGGCTATTATTTGAAGCTTTTTTACGTGATATGGGAATGGGGCCAAAACAAATGCAACGAGGGATCATATAATATATCGCCTGCTCTTCATACTGAACAAATGAATAAAAAATTCTTTAGTGAGACTACTAACCTTCAACAATATTTTTCCAGTGCCCAAGACAAAACCAGCATCTGTGTTGCCTATTCCGGTGGCAAATTGCCCAAATGCTCCAGCATTACAAGTATGAGAATCAGTTCCCAACAATACCTAGGCCAAGTACCTTCATGAGATTCACATTAAGGCAACGCTTCTATCTAACAGAATACATAGTTACAAAGACCAAGCACCTCTCCAGGTCTACAGTGACCCTCTTGGGCAAGAGCAACATGGCAAACTCCCTTGTAGTCAGGATTAACCTTGAAATCTGAGCGATCTGTTATATCATAGAAGTATTTGATATCTTGCTCCTTTGCATAATCCCTAAGACTATCAACATTTCGGTTTGCACGTTCATCGCTTGTAAAAATATAGTGATCGGGTATGATAACAATCTTTTCACGGTCCCACACCTGCAATTCATAAATAAGGAAGCATTTAGATTTTCAGACATGTGAAAGTAGAAGTGCCACACAATCTAGTACATGTGAAAATTTAATTAAAGAATCAGACAAAAGAGCTGTACTTTGTATAAGGTTGTAGTAGGATATTTTTTAGCATCACAGCCTTTTTCGAACAAGATATATGCTATAAGCTCGTACCCTTGTGTTCTTGAGATCGGAGATAGTTTAAAATCCATAACAATCAAAAACGGGATATTAGAAAGATATAATGACAAACAGCATTCCGAATTTAAAAAGGAAAAGAATTCAGTGGACATTATAAGGGACATCTCCATACTCGACTCTCGAGAGAAGTACTCCGTAGCATACAATACAGAAGTCTACTTTATTCATGTAAATCAACCTTGAAAGACTCAATTCTTAGAATAATCAACCAAACACCCTTCCACAGAAGATTACCTTAGCATTCTGCCCAAATTCCTTTTTGAAGATGCCGAAAGCACCAGGTCCACAAACATCATGGGTCATCAAGACATCAACATTTACCCACACATTGTCGCCTGGGTATAACTGCGGTTTCTCAGATGCCCGGGCCAATATCTTCTCGGTCATTGTCATTGCATTTTTCACCTATAACAAATTTTTAGCCAAACTCACATCATGAAATTAATCAATCAGCAAACGAAGACGTATTGGAAGCCCATAATTAAAATACATAGCCAACAAAAAAACACTCAAGAGGAAAGCAAAGAATCTTACAAATTCGGATGACCTCGTCATGTCACCAAGATTATCAGTGATAACTACTTCACAAAATGAAACGCAACCAAACTTGACATGTGATTTGGTATGTAATTGACGCGTTCTAAGCTTAACACGGATAGTGCCCGTCTTAAATGAGAATTTGTGTTTCTTGAAACATTTTGCTTTGTCACAGTGTAATCCAATCCAAATAGTAAAAAAAAAAAATAAGCCAGGAAGAAAGAAACTGAATTGGGTTTTTCTAATTTTATCAGTGATCACAAAACCCTAAATCCAAAATTCTCTAACCAAATACAAAAATGCTTCAAACCAACAAAAATTCCAAAAACAAGCAACAAAATGCTGTAAATAAAAGAATAAAAAATGTAAACAAAAAGAAAAATTAAAAAAATTAAAAAACAAACCGAGCCAGTTGCAGAAGGTATGCGTTGAGATTGTTGTGGGGCCATCACAGAAACAATCCTGGTACAATTAGTAGTCATTTGTCTGTTGCGATTCGATGAAGCTGAGAATTGGGACAAATTGGATGAAAATGCAGAAATACCCACATCCTTCTGTTCATAAAAAATACAGTACAGTTATACTACATGTTATAGACAAAATATTTGGAAGCGGTATTTTAATCAAAGGTAAACAAATGATCGAACTGAGTGAGTTATGAAATAATGTACGAGTAAAATTGAGAGATGAGTTAGAACAAGAAAAACAGACCTTTTGAAAGAAAGATGAAGATGGTAAGTTAATAGCAGAAGATGTTGCCATTGACATAATTTTGTAAATGAAAAATTTGTAAGTCGGCAAAGTTTTGATGAAAAAATGCGGAGTTGTTAGCTTAAAGCTGGGTTTATGGAATGAAGAACAGAACAATGAGTTGAATAATCAAGAGTAGGATACTCTGCTACACAAGCTGGCGGCGAACAACGAGGGGTTTTAGTCGAGTCGAGTTTTCTTTGCTAAGTGAATGCTTGTTGATTAACTCTCTTTGTCTAAGAAATTAGACTAATCCTAGACCGTTATTGCTACCCATTTCTCGTTGACACTCACCATTTCCCCGACCTACCCAAGTGAACCCAATGACCTTAGTTTTCCTTCATTTGAGTAGTTCATTTAGTTTAGTCATTTACCTTGTTTGCATTTTAGTTTAGAATTAATCAACCTCATCCATTTGTTAGACTAAATTAAGACTTGAACAAGCTAAGTAGCAACCTCCGCCATCCTTGTGGTTCGACCCCGATTTATACTACTTAAATTGGGTTATTTTATAAATATTTTTGATCGGGAATTGACGACAAAAACCCGCTATCGGTTGTAAACTAACAAACAGATGCTTTAGGGAAGTCATATGATCTGTGGCTCCAGTATCCAGTATCCATTCTATGTGACTAGAGCAAGTAGAACTGGAAATAGCATTGGTGGCAAGTATGATACCTGCAAAATTGACTGATGCAGATGAGTATTGTTGTCCACTATCCTGGTTATTGGAAATAGCCTGCAGAACTTGCTGACAGATAGCATTCACCAAAGCTTGATCAATCTTTGGTTGGTCCTGCCCTTTACCAGTAGTACCAGCACTGTGAGCACCTTTGTCTGACCTTTCAGCCATATAGTCAAAAGGAGTATCTTCCTGCATATCTGCTGCAGCAGCAGCAAACCTGTGATTCTGAGAAGAACTCTGAGGACTAGCTTTCTGAGCAGCAGCCCTTCTAGCCAGATAACCTGCACGTAACTCAGGATGTAGCACAAAACAAGAATCATTAGTGTGCCCTCCCTTGTTACAAGCAGTGCACCATCTGTCATTATACTTAGGCTTTTTGTTGCCTTCCTTTGGATTCTTCCAGACATTCCATGGTCCCTGAGGTCCTTGTGAACCATTTCCTTGAGAACCTTGAGCATTCCCAGGCTTAGCACCTTGATACCTCTGAGCAGCTAAAGCACTGGAATCTTGTCCAGTTTGCAGAATCTGAGAGATAGTCTTCTGACTTTCTACTTGTTGCAGAATAGAGTAAGCCTTGTTGATATTAGGCAATGGATCCATAGACAAGATATTAGTCCTCAAATTCTCATAAGAACTATTCAATCCCATCAGAAAAGTGATCAATTTTTCCCTGGATGCTGATTCTAGCAGTTTTCTAAGAATATTGCAGGTACACTTATCTAAAGCTCCACAATTACAGTCAGGAAATTCTTCAATATCATCAATATCATCCCAACGTCTCTTCAGATTAGTGTAATACTCAGCAATTGAATCATTTTCTTGCGAAATATTTCTGATTTCTTTCTTTAATTGAAAAAGAAGAGGTCCATTAGACTGACCATACCTTTCACGAATTTCTGTCCACAGTAAAGCAGCTGACCTTGCTGTGATGTATGCTTCCTTGATCCCTGGCACAATTGTGTTAACAATCCAGCACCGTACCATGGAATCAGCTCTGAGCCACATCTGCAATCGCGGCGAAGTCGAAGCAGGCTTCGTCACCGTTCCGTCAACAAAACCTCGTTTATTCTTCGAATCAAGCGCAAGTAACATTCCTCTGCTCCAATGCGCGTAGTTTTGGCCATTAAAGAGAGTTTCAAGGAGCTTCATCCCTGAATAATCAGAAGTGGACAGAAACAGCGGATCATCGTATGAATTGACATGAATCGCCGTCGAGTCTGTAATTTCCAGCATTTTGATCAAGATTTGAGAAAGAATCGATCGAATTCAATCGAAATAAGGAATCGAATCAAAGAAATTGATCGGAAAGAAGAAATCGATCAATCGAAAACAGATTCTTGAAGATTTGCGAAGAAAAAGACGAAGAAATCGCAAAACCCTAATTTTTAGGTATTTGTGATTTATCGAAGAAATTGAAATGCGGAAACGAAATGTAAACTAGAAGATGAAAAGAGACAGGATTACTCCTGCTCTTATACCATGTGAAGACATGACACCATGAGAGAATCATCAGCAATGGTGGACTTGTACGCCATTGATGAAGATGTTTGATTGAATGTTTAGAGAGATATTTGTGTAAGAGAGAGAGAGTAAATAAAGGAAAGTTGTTATTAACTTAATGAGGTATGTACAAATGAGTGTATATATACATATCCTAAAGCAGTAAGTATGTACAATATAGAAGACTAGTTAGTACTATACTTCACATCCCCCTCTCAAGGTGGGTTTGCTAAATGAGGATCAAACAGTAAACCAATCTTAGAAGAAAGGAAAACATGTTGTTGATGACCTAATGGCTTGGTCAATACATCAGCTAGTTGCATACTTGTCTTGACATGGGCAGTAGAAATGACCCCTTCTTGAACTCTTTCACGCACATAGTGACAGTCTATATTTAGATGCTTAGTTCTTTTGTGAAAAACAGGATTTGCAGCAATATGTTGGGCAGACTTGTTATCACAAAAGAGTTGAATAGGAAGAGGAACTGTCACATCAAAGTCTTGAAGCAGCCGTTGCAACCAGGCTATTTCTCCAGCTGTATAGGACATGTCGGCCCTATATTCTGACTCAGTAGATGACTTAGAAACAGTCTTCTATTTCTTGGTTTTCCAGGATATTAAAGCTTGACCAAGAAAGGTGAACTTCCCAATAATGGACCTGCAACTATACTGACATGTGCCCAAGTCAGCATCACAATAACTGGTAAGGACATGGGCATTGTTAGCTGGATAGAAAAGAGCAGCATTTTTTGTGCCTTGAAGATACCTAAGCACATGTATGGCAGCATTGAGATAAGGCTCCCTTGGAGCATTGACAAACTGACTTAAGTGCTGAGTGGAGAATGAGAGATCAGGTCGTGTCATGTTGAGGTACAGCAGTTTCCCAATGATTTATTTTCCTGTACACTTCAGGATCATTGAGTAATGCACCATCTTCTGTGGACAATTTCAAACCCTTATGTAAAGGAAACTGTGCTGGCTTACAATTCAACATACTAGCATCTTTGAGCAGATCATTCACATACTTCCTCTGATTCAGGAGAATTCCCTCAGATGATCTAGTGACCTCAAGTCCCAAAAAGTATCTGATGTCCCCCAAATCTTTAATAGTGAAAACATTGTGGATAACAGTTTTCAAGTGATGTATAAATGAATATCTGATCCAGTGATTAAGAGATCATCAACATATACCAGTACATCAGTGAATGAATCACTGGTCTTTCTGATGAATAAAGAATAGTCAGACTTTGATTGAACAAAATCCTGAGAAATGAGCAATTTTGAGAGCTCAAGATTCCACTGTCTGGAAGCTCCATAGAGAGACCTTTTCAACTTGCAGACTTGGCCTGAGGAAGCCTTAGAATAACCCTCAGGGGGTTTCATGTACACCTCTTCATCCAGGAAACCATGTAGAAAAGCATTATTGATGTCAATTTAGTTAATAACCCATCCTTTAGAAGCTGCTATAGAAAGAAGCACTCTAACTGTGGTGAACTTTGCAACAGGAGAAAAAGTATGCTTGAAGTCTTTCCCTTCCACTTAATTTAACCCCTTTGTAACCAATCTTGCTTTATATCTTTCTATAGTTCCATCTTGCTTGAATTTGACCTTAAACACCCACTTGGAGCCAATGACCTTAAAACCAGGAGGTAAAGTAGTGACCACCCAAGTACCATTGGTTTCCAGTGCTTGCAACTCAAGCTCCATAGCTTTGACCCAATGAGGATCAGATTTGGCTTATGCATAAGAAGATGGCTCATGGACAACCATCACATTATTTAAAGAAACAGTGATATCAGATGGATAAGTGATGATATCAAAGACAGAAAAAAGAAGATGCCATAGTTGCTGCAGTAGCTTTGAGAGTAGGACACACAAAATCTTGAAAATTGTTGGGTGGTTTAACAGTCCTAACAGATCTTCTAGGAGGAGGCTGTTGTGGTATAACAGTATCAGGAATAGTGAATATCAGTGGAGATGGCATTAGTAGGACCATCACCATGATGAATGGATATACCAGCACCATTCTCTGGAGGTATGTGAATATCAGAGGGAAATTCTGGAAAATGATGAGACACAACAGGAATAGGTACACTTGTTGTGTCCATTTTGTAAGGGAAGAGAGATTCATTGAATAAGACATCTCTACTGACAAAAAGCTTGTGGGAGGTTAGATCATAAAGTTTGTAGCCCTTTTGTCCAAATGGATAACCCACAAAAATACATCTCCTTGCTTTAGGATCAAATTTATCTCTACTCCTAGATGGCACTAGGGTAAAACACAAGCAACCTATAATTCTTAGCTCATCATAGGTTACTTGCTTGTGCAGTAAAACCTCAGACGGGCTCTTCCAATATAACAGTGCAGTTGGCATTTTGTTGATAACATAAGTTTCTGCCAATAAACACTCCCCCCAAAAATGCTTGGGTAAACCTGCATCAAGCATCATGGCCCTAGTAGTTTCTACAAGATGCCTGTGTTTACGCTCAACTCTCCCATTCTGTTAAGGCACACCAGGTAGACTCTTTTGATGCACAATTCCTTTGGCTCTTAAGAGGGCAGAACAAACATCTTGAATAATCTCAGTACCATTATCACTCCTTACAAGCTTGACAATGGCATTATACTGAGTGAACACTTGTGTAATAAAATCCTCAATGAGTCTAGACACTTGATCTTGGATTTCAACAAGAAAGTCCAAGTAACCCTACTATTATCATCTACAATAGTCAAAAAATAATGTGCTCCAGTGATAGAGGCTACTCTATAAGGACCCCAAAGGTGGATGTGTATAAGATCAAAAGGCTTGACAGCCCTGGATTCACTTCTAGTGAAGGGCAATTTATGCATTTTTGCCATAACACAAGTATCACAAAAGTAATTCTTTAAATACTCTTTATTTAATTCTGCAATGTGTTGCATTTTTACACTTGAAGTATGA
>JAYMSF010000635.1:0-14715 GCA_036897335.1 Silene vulgaris | reverse complement strand
CATTCCACTGCTTCTTCCACATATCAATCATTTCACTGTAAGTTGGTACCTATGACAAATGAGATGTTTCAGCATATATTTTTGCTATTAGAAAAACAAGGTCCTTTAAAAACCAGAATTTAATTAGGTATGTTGCACAATCTTCATCTTGGTGAACTCGATTTAAACGGCCAAAATTCATGCCAAGCTTCAGCTGTCGACTTTGACCCTTATTTCTAAACATAACTGCAACAGCAGCAAGCTCACAGGAACAAAAGGTAGACAGAAAGGGTATGAAAACAGACCTTGGAGTCCTTAATGAAGAGACCAGGCATTCGGCTTGAACAGAGCTCAAGAAATACAACCTAAAGCCAAGTGTATAGCAACAAATAATGGATCTTAATATCGACCAAATACATAAAGCCAACAGAAACAAGCGAGAAAGCAGTTGTGCAAGTAAACAATCCAACTAATACATAAGCGAAGAGACAAATCATAAAGCACCTGTGGTTTTATGAGATTAATAACAGCTTGCACCTCGCGGCATGAGTCCTGCAAATAATTGATCAAATATAAAAACATTTTACTTGAACTTGACCTTCTCAGCATGAACTTCATAACACTGTCTATAAAAGTAGAAATACTATGCAAAAATAAAGGATTGTTCGATTCTTGGAGACAGTTTGAATAAAAAAGATAAATCTGCAACCAAAACCTTAGTTTCAATGTGATCAGGACAACAATTGTAATTTTTGTTTACAGATTCTGTCAACAACATTTTGAATAAAACTCATACTCAGTATGAGTACGACAATTGGTCGATTGTTATACTCCATAGTACACGCCAACCCCAACCAAACATTGCAGAAATTGTGGAAGCCTAAGAGTACTATGTATGCTCCAACTAACTGTTTTATCACCGCCAAAATCAGCACTCTTCGCAACTCTCAGATACCATCGAGACTATATTACACAAAAATGTACTCGCATTGCATAAGCACAACAAATGTACTCTTACTTCGATGATTCAATAAAGTACCTCAATGGCTCCCGCAAACAATACCCTTAGGCAAACAATTTAGTCAGTGTGCTGTTGTCACATTACGTACCAATAGAAAACATCAAGAACCTTAGAATGTCATCGCAGTAACCTCAGTGCCTTTACGCAGCAGATTCAAGCAAACAGTTTACTTAGTTTGCAGGTCGTCACATTTGTCTATCAATAGATAACATCAAGAACTCAACAATATCTTCGCGATAGCCTCAGTACAAGCTAGAAATTACCGCCCTAAACGTCCAACCTAACCTTAGTACTACAATTCAGGCCTTTTCTCCAATTGTTTTCAACCAAAATTTTCCGACATCTTACAAAATAACAAACAAGAACATACTGATAAAATTCCGCAAAGATCAATCTAACAAGAACCTATCAAAGACAATCAAACAACATGATGAATCAAAGATATGAAACAATATCATCAAAAATTGTAACTCATTTCACAATTCAAATTCACCTAACAGAAAACCTAGCATTCTTATGATAAAACAAGTCGGATGCATATTGTGCCTATCATCTAGGAAAGGGACATGAGACGGAAAACTGCTTCCAAGCGACAAGACAACGACATTTTCATAATTCGTACTCTCATCCTACGCTTTCACATTTTACGGATTCTAACAAGATCATCTAACAGGAAACCTAGCTCAGAAAATCAAACAGTATGCTAAAACAAACAAATTCAAGAATATCATCACAAATTATACTCCGAAAAAATCAAAGAATTAACAAAAATATCATCAATTCATCGAAATTCGATCAAATTCACCTCTGAAGCATGAGAAGTTCCGACGAGATAAACATTGCAATCATCACCATTAGCATTCTGCCGCCATAAAACAACAACATTTCTCAGAATTTCCATAATTCTTTCAGTTTCTTGATTTTGCACAGTTAATTCTTCAGAATTACGCTCTTCAACAATGCCATCGCTATCGCGGTCACCATCGCCATTATCATGCTTAATACTATCACTTTCTTTATTTTTCACAGGTAATACTTCGGAATTTTGCTCTTCAACAGCATCATCGACACCGCCATTATCATCCTCGAAATTATCACTTTCTTTATTTTGCACAGTTAATACTTCAGAATTACGCTCTTCGACAACGCCATTGCTATCGCCATCGACATTATCAATTTTCACAGGTAATACTTCGGAATTCTGCTCTTCAACAGTATCATTGACACCGCCATTATCGTCACCGCCATTATCGTTTTCAATCGACGAAGAAGAAAGTCGCGATTGTTCAACTTTAGGATTTTCAACAATTACGAAATCGTCGACTAAGGTGACGGAGAGATTTTCCGGCGAGCTACGTTTCTTTTTTCCGGTAAGAAGGCGGGAAATTTTCGAAGAGGAGGGTAGAATGGTCATTTTGTGAGTACTGTAATGCTGTTAGTTGGTTGTTGAGATGGACGGTGGAGATTAGAATTTCAGAGGGTAGAAGTGTAATTTAGAGGCTTCTATTGATTGTGTAAACACAAATAATTTGTGTAAGGTGGTTTTATACTAATTTCTGGTAGGAATCTTTTAGTAACCACTTAACTACTTTTATCCACTAATAAGATTGTACAAGTATTTAACTCCGTTTTACAATGTTAGTGTAAAACCGTCTTACAAAAGACTAATTCAGTGATTGTAAACAATATTCCGTAATTTGTAATTCATATCCTCGTGATTGGTCCAAAGATTAATACCATTGAGGTTTGAGAGATTGAAGAGAAGTGTAATTTCGAAATGAGAGATCGTCATATATCTATCTATATAGCCAAGATTCTCTTCATTCATGTCCATTTTCTCCAATCGAAATATATTTTTTTTTTCTGTAATTTATTTTTCTAGTACGTTTTTTACTCATCTCAGTACTTTTTTACGCATAGCTTTCCATTTACATTTTACATGCCCTTGGCAAAAAAAAAAAAAAAACCTAAATACCTCTAGAAAAATTCTCCAAAATTTCTAACGACTCAACTTATTAAGTTAATCAAATTTCTTCGATTATAACTAATAAATTGAACTGTATTATGTACTATTGTACTTAATTTGTTCATTGTAAATTATTGATCTTTTATTTTATTTTTTACTTTTATAAATTTGTTTGTTATTTAGGGGATGGGTATTGCTTAGGGTTACAGAATGGTTTTGGGTGGTAGAATAGGACGGCGACTTGGTGCGTCGAGGGAGGGGCGGTGTGAGTGGTGGTGGTTGGTGGGGTACTGGGGTTTAAACATGAGTAGAGGTGGTTCGTTCATATAGAAGTCGGCCGTCAGACTGGGTCGCCAGTTGAGAGTGGCGGTTGGTTTCGCCGTCAGTGTATGGAGGCGGATCGCCAGTGGGTGGACGGGGTGGCTGGTGGTTGGGGGAGGTTCGTGGTAGGTGGGGGCTGTAGATATACGTGGTGCATTCTTCACTATTAGTTCATCTTTATTTTTTGTCAATGCAGTACATCAATATCTGTTAGAAATGAGAGGGGTAATATGGTAAATAGTGTACTATGATAGTAAAATGTGTAATGCGAAAATACCACCTTTTTTCCTCAAACAAAACAAGAAATATATTATTTTACCTCCACTTCTTCCCTTCCCTGAAATTCCGACTGTTAGATCGTTTAAAGATTCAAGACACCTAAAGAAAAATGGAGAAAATCCTAACCGCTATCTATAATTTATAACCCATATCGAAAAAGTACTATTCACTCTAGAACAGTGAAAAATCCTTCCCGGAGACACCCCTTGTCCAGCTGTCCCTGTTCAGTGTTCGTATCTGTTTTTAAAAAGAATGGGTCGCTGTGATAACTTGAAGCTTGGATATGGTACACAACAGTGGCCGTCAAAGGCCGATGTTGGCTCTAAGACTGCTTCTTGGATGCAAAGAAACAGCCATAAACGATTGCTGCCCCGGCAACAGTTACACCAATTGCCGAGAGGATCTTCCCTACGGAGGGTCCAGGAGATGGGATTTCCATGAGTTCATTTATCTGCAACCCCACAGAGATAGTTTTACCGCACTGAAATTTAAATGCAAAAAAAATACTAAGGTAAAATATGTCTGTCTTGAGCTGTTGCGACTTGTCAGGCATCCAAGTGCGAAAAACTAGGTCAAATACTACTCCGTGACTACTATCATTCTTGTACCTTTCCACATGCCTATAGTTAGGGTCTTGGTGAGTGATCATATATGTTCCCCATTTAGAAAAGGAGGTGTTTGCCAAACATGCCGTAAGTCACTGTCAGTACTCAGTTGACAACGTCTTGCGCTAAAATAGAAGGATGGTGTTTCTCCGAAAAAAGGTAGTAGTCACTAACCTCAACAGGCTGCTTCCAGTTCCTTTTTATTCCCTGAAGATGACCTTTCCCAACAACAGCAACTACTGAAGTATGCTCACCTGCAATTCGGAACAATGCGGATGACATGTACCTGAAACAAGAGCAATTCAGCAGTAGTTTTACAGACGAAGAGCATGCATGAGATAAAATATAGCATCACAAAATAACCCCTTGTTTTTAACACTTACAACAGGAAATTTTTACCTACTGTTTCTAATATTAGGCATATGATTCTTAGAATCAGCACATGTGCAAATTCACCGATTTTCTTGGAGAATTAACATGCAAATTTCTGATCCTAGACATCTTGAGGCATTTCCATCCAAACCCTCATCCACACATGACTAGTTTGACAACGCAAATGAAAACTCTACTCATACGAAATTTTAGTTTACAAAAAAAAAAATGTTCCAATCAATTCTGCTTCACAAAAATAATTTTTTTTTAGATAAATATCTCTTCCGTCCCCAAATCCCTAGTTCATTGTTCCCATTTGACTTTGGTAGGCAGCTGATGGCAAGTTTGAGCATTCTCCTTTTGAATATATTTGTTCATGAAAATTCAGCAAAACAGCGTTTCCTTATCGTTATTTCTAACATGTATGTATGTAACAACTATTACATATTGTCAGAAAGTATTGATCAGAATCCACTTGTTTGAACACCAAAGCCAAATGGGGACAGTAAATTTGGGAAGGAGGGAGTATGAGCACCCTTGTGAAACAAAGAATCAATGAACTACAACACCACTGATGGGATCTATTCACTTCACAAACAATATTTAAAAACACCCTTCATGCCCTTCAAGATCTTGGCCCAAGAAAAAGCTAGGTGAAAGTACTTAAACAGAAGCATCAATAACATAGTGGTGACAACGGAATACTACGTATCATTCATAAAAAGATCAAAACTCATCGAAGTGCCCAAACACGGATAGAGAAAGCATGAGTAGTGGCTTCTGAGTCCTCACAGATAAAGAACTAATGGAACACTGAGAGTAATGCAAAAGAAACATATACTCACCGATCTCGCTCATTAACAAGTGTCTCCATTAGAGTTGGGAACTGCTTGCTCATCTCTTGAATTACAAGAGTCAACATGTCCTGATCATTCATTTCTTTTAACTGGGAAGGCATGCACCAAATAAGTTCATAATGCATTCAAGAGCTTATATGAGAATGCAAATATTTCAGTGGTTGAACAAATAGAAAAAGCTTTACCATTTTATCAAGATCCTCCGCATTTGGTAGAAAAACTGCTTGAAAAAACAATGAATACATTAATTTTGTCTTATGCCACAGAGACATTTTGTTCCACGTCCTCCGTATTGTTATCTGTTCACATCATACAAAAACACTAATTTACCGCAGTTTTAACAATATCCTCTACAAGAGTATAGAGTATTTCAAAGTCTGCAATGATGAACCAAATAGGTCAAAATATAAAACACCAGAAGCTAAACCCAGAAAACATTATTGTTGAGTATGTTGACATGAAAAATAAACACAGAGAATCCCAAATCAGCACTGTTTATGAAAATGCAACTGCCATGAAATGATGCAAATACTCCAGGATCTATCTTTTAGAGGTACTCCAAGATCTAGCACAAACGCCACTTTATGACTACCGCATCAGCATATTCAGGCATACATTACTCATCTTCGCTACAGAAGACAGGAGTCACTAAGTGTACAACGCACATCCGAATTTCTAATAATTATTTAGTATACTGAAACTGAAAAACAATCTTAAAGGTTGCCAAATGCCTTTTTATCCAGTTACCCAAAATCATGTAAAGTAACTTTTTTAATATCCAATAGAAATAAATTCGTATATGAATTGGCAAAAGATTAACTTACTACTTTGCAGTTTGCATAAATCTAACATAACAAAATATACATTCGTATATGTGAAACTATTTGAATTAGCTGAAGCAGTGGAAGCCTATATCAAAGGGAGCTAAAATAGAAACCAACTATAGGGGAAAATTTCTACTCTTGATAATGTTCTAAATCCAACAAAGGCCCAGTACATAACGTCCACTTAACATTGCACCAAAACCGTATGACAAAGTTAAGCAGACGAACTTAAGGCACCCATTTTAAACATGGTACTGTATTACGTTGCGGTATACTCGCTATCCTGGTAACTGTTTATCAGGACCTATTTTTCAGAAATGAAATATAATGTCCTAGTCTTGGTACTGTATTAAGTAGTGCTAAACCAATTTTACTATCTATAGTGTAAACCTGTCACTTCTTGTTATACGTGTAACTGTGTGCGTCTTCCCACCATCCAAAAAATATTTAACAAGGTACAAGTTCTCACTTGAGACACCTAATACGTCATGAGAAACAGACCCAAATCATCCCATTAATTAGTAGGATCATCATTTAATTTCCCTAGGGAGATGACTCATTGGATTCACAATAATGACCCATACGAAAGTCTTAGTGAGACCAACTGCAGGAAAGAGAAGCCAGACTTTCTAGTTCTACATCAAATCTGATATTTCCCTTTTCTGGCAAAGATCAAATATGTGTTAACTGCCTCCCACTGACCTGCATCTTCGGCTCTTGGCCTGAGACACATGCATCTGCCACTTTGGTGCAACTTGATAAAGTGGCTGCACCTTAGGCTACCTGATGCGATGTCGTTAATCCTCACTACACTTTTGACTGGGCATGCCTGACGCGAGCTTTTCAAAACTAAAACAAAAGGTCACATAGTGATGTTTCCTTAAATAACCTGAACTAATGTAAATCAGCTTACATTAACTGGACGATCACCAAGTATAACCTTGCTGCCACACTTCATGGCTTCGTCAAAAGCCACTCGAAACTCATAACCAGGAAAAACGTCAAGCTTCTCGGCAACCTGATGAGGAACGGCACCAATAAACTTAAAATACAGATACCAAATCATAATTTCTATACATGATTATTTAGCTTGTATTCTGAAATTATTATTCAGCTCCAAACTTTGCCAAAAAACCGCAGAGCATAATATCAATTTTTTAATCATTTGGACAAATATGAGCATTTTTTTGAATTCACTTTAAGCCGTTCAAACTTTTAACGAAAGGTAATTTAAAGTTCCATTCGTTGTAAATTGCAGAGCATAATATCAATTTTTTTTCCTTTTACACGTTAAATTAATCATTCATCTCGCCAAATAAATTAATATCCTTTTAAATGAATCATTCATCTAAATTGAAATTAATCTAAATTGAAATGCATTCATATCTTTGCATAGCAACCATTCCAATAAAGTAAATGTAGCAAGAAAACCCTATGAAGTGATGAAAGTGCTCCTGACAACTGTTTACCTTTGCCAGAAACCAGCTGTAAACTATGGCCAAAACATTCTGCTGCTTCTTCCACATATCAATCATTTCACTGTAAGTTGGTACCTATGACAAATGAGATGTTTCAGCATAAATTTTTGCTATTCCAAACAAGGTCCTTTTCAAACCACAATTTAAATAGGTATACTGTGCGGGCTTCATCTTGGTAAATAAATAATGTGAACTCGATTTAAAAGACCAAAGGGAAAATATCACCAAAAATTCATTATGCCCAGCATCAGCTGTCGATTTTGACCCTTATTTTGCTAGGGGAAAATTAACAAAAAGATGCCATATGAGTCGAATAGCTGCCATATTCCATAACTCAGACAGATAGGAGAAGTTATCCTCTCTGCTTCCTTCAGGTCTATGATTGATATGCATATCGTATTCATACTTGGAATTTATTAGTGCATTCAGGTTTTCTTCTAGATGTCCTCCCATTACTATTACTTCCTCCGTTCCAATCATTTGTTTACCTATTCCATTTTAGGGTGTCTCATTCATTTGTTTACCTTATTATATTGGGAAGTTTTTTTAGGGGTATTTTGATCATCCAATAGTTCTATTGTCCACTTGTCATCCATTAACTATAATCACAAATGGTCCCCTCCTCTCTCCTTGTTCTTTGTGCCAAAAGCAAAGGTAAACAAATGATTAATCTCTGTCCATTACATTTTGAACTTAAAAAAAAAAAAAGGACCATTCAAAGAAGAGGGGGATGGTCGTCCAGGATAGGGCACGGGGTTGCAGTAGAATGGGGAGGGAGGATGGTTACACAATGGCAATACGCAGAATTCAGCAAGGAGGAGAACAAGATGATTAAAAAAGCATTGCTAAACATAAATGCAGCAGCAGCAAGCTCACAGGAGCAAAAGGTATGTGAAAAGGGTTTACAAACTGACCTTTAAGTCCTTGATAGTGAGAATAGCAACTCGGCTTGAACAAAGCTCAAGAAATACAACCTAAAACCAAGTGTAAAGCAACACATAAGGAATCTTAATATCAACGAAATACTTGAAGTCGATAGAAACAAGCAAGACAACAGCTGAGAAAAGAAACAATCAGACTTTTACAGAAGCGAAGAGACAAATCATAAAGCACCTGTGGTTTTAAGAAACTTATAACAGCTTTCACCTCCTGGCATGATTCCTGCAAATAATTAAAATATAAAAAATTTTACTTTGAACTTGATCTTGTCAGCATGAACTTATAGCAATGCCTCTTCCAGATAATTACAATCACAAATACGAATAATCAATAGAAATACTACGCAAAAATAGGATGGAGACAGTTTTCAGGTTGTCACATTACGTATCAACCAATAGAAAACATTGAAAACCTAACAACATCATAGCAATAACCTCAGTGCCCTTAAAGCAGATTTAAGCAAAGAGTTTACTCAGTTTGTCGGTCATCACGTAGCGTACCCACTACCCATAGATAACATCAAATATCCAACAATATGATCGCGATAACCTCAGTGCAATCTAAAAAATACCGCCCTCAACGCCCAACCTAACCTTAGAACAACAATTCAGAAGCATTGGATACCTATTCCATGTTTAATCTTTTTCCAACATCTTACAAATCACAACAAGAACATACAGATAAAGTCCTACAACGATCAATCTAACAAGAACCTACCTAAGACGATAAAACAAACGCGATTAATCAAACAATGTCATCACAAATTATGCTCATCACATTTCACAAATTGAACATGAGCAGTTCCAACAAGGTAAACATTACAATTTTCACCATTATCATTCTCCCACTCGACAAAACGACGACATTTTTCATGATTTCTTCTCTCATTTTTACACTTTAACGGTTTCTGAAACAACAAATTTCAACATTTTACAATCACATACAATAACAGTATGCTAAAACAAAAAAAAATTCAAACAATATCATCACAAATTATACATCAAATCATCAATTCATCGCAATTCAAATCAACGAATACAATCAATTCATCGCAATTCAAATTCACCTGAGAAACATGCGCCGTTCCGACGAGATAAACATTACAATTATCACCATTAGCATTCTCATGCGTTAAAACAACAACTTTTCTCATAATTTCCTCAATATTAGTATCACTTTCTTCATTTTGCACACCTTCTACTCCAGAACTACGCTCTTCAACACCGCCATCGCCATCGTCATCGCCATCCCTATCAACATGAACAAAATTAGGGTTTTCAATCGACGAAGAAGAAAGTCGCGATTGTTCAACTTCAGGATTTTCGACATTTACGAAATCATCGATTACACTGCCGGAGAGATTTTCCGGCGAACTAGGTTCCATTTTCCGGCGATTGGCGGCGGCGGCAGAGGCGCAACGGAGGGAAATATTACGACGGTGAGGGTAGAATGGTAATTTTACACGGTGTGGTAGTGGTTGGTGAGGTAAGACGGTGGAGATTAGATTGCGAGGAATTGGGATTTTACGGAGGGTTGACTCCGGTAGTTTGACTATGCGAGACAAACGATTCATACGTTTAACAGAATTGTTTGTCTAAGATCTTCAAATTGAATTGCAACTTATTTTGTCCGACACAAATTCTCGTTTAAAATGGAAGTATCTTTCTTAAGTTTAAACTAGTGTACTTTATACGAGTGTTAAGTTCAATTCAGTTTAGCTCATTTAACAATCTCTTAGGTAATACTCCACTTGTATATATAAGACAAATTTCTAGTTATTTCCTAGGCATTTCACTTTGATCTTATTTAATACTCCCTCTTATTCCCGATAACGGTCCCATTGTTAAAATGACACAAGAATTAAGAAAGTGGGTGAATAGACGAAAATAAACAATAAAAAGTACTAATAGGATCGGTTAAGGGTTGGTTGGATTGTAAATAATGAAAAGTAACAAGGTAGTATAGTCATTATGTAAGAAAAAACATTACAAAAAAGGAACAATGGAACAGTTGTGTGAATAGACGGAAATGAACAATGGGACAGTTATCGGGAATAGGAGGGAGTATATACTTCGTACAGTATTTCAGCCGTGTTTTAATCTAAAGGCGTATATATCCGTCCTAAGAGAGACTAGTTGGTTTTCTAAAACTTTTATAGTTCCGTTTGTTTCTATAGTTTACATATTTCGTTTTACACAAATCTTGTTTAAGATGGAGATATTCGCTTGACTCATCTGTTTAAATAGTATAAATGTGTAATACTCAACCCGTTTTAGCTGTAAAACGGATAACTCCGACCTAAGGGAGAGTAAGTGGTCATTTTTTGGTATCTTAGATGAATTGTGTAGTTTTGCTTGTAGACATATTTTTAGCTTATTGCATTACTAAAATAGATAATGGAGCATTTTTGCATGTCTTGCAACTTGGTCCAAGCATCTTGTGGAAACCGTGTTAGTTTAAGAGGTAAAAGAAGGCCGTGAACTCAATTGAGTATATAAAAAGAACTTGATCTTGTTCATATAGGCTCAAGCCTCAAAGTGCTTCGTAACCCCGTCAACGAGCTTCTATAGACTCATCGACAAGACGATATGAATAGATCGACACCTGTTATTGGACTATATCGTTGGAGAATAGCTATAAACTCTACAAATACAATCTGATATATCAAACAAGAATTGAGCCAAATATGAGCTTGAAATGCAAATTCCCTTCAAAAAAAGAATAAGATAATATTCACCATACAAAATTCAATAATTTACTTTCCTGCCTTAGCATTTGTTTAAATTACTAACTGCTTTCAAGAGTTGTTTCAATTTTAATAGATAAATTCAATGGCTAATAAATAACGTGTAACGAATTAACGATGCACTAAAATATTGCTCCAGCATATATGCACTAGTTTAGTATTGGTTTGTACGGGCCATCGTAAGCAAAAAAAACTACAACTACGTCAATACGAGTCACTGGCATACTGTATGATATCCACCTGAAGTTCACCAAGCCTATATCCGTCAACGTGCAGCATCTACCTCATCTACGTTGACATTCTCATCGTCACTCTCATGCTGCATTACATTTAATTCAGAATGGGTGAGAATCGAAATCAAACATTATCGAAATCTGTGATTCCTGAAAAGTTGGATCGTTTCAGTTGAATTGAGGGTAACTATTAAGGGTTGTAGGGGAAAACACCGGAAGTAGGTGGAATTGGTGGTCGCGAATAGAAGAATGAAACGGAAGATTGGAAGGGATGGTAATGCTCGTAATGGTTACACATAAACGGGTAGTAGTTTCATTACTTTATTTTGGCCTTCATTACCCCAGTAACACTTGCCCTCCATATAAATGAGCCCCGAGAATATAAGCAGACAAGAAAATAACAGGCTTAAAAAGCCAAAGGAAATGAAAGAACTTCACACAACGGAATCTACAAATAAGAAGATTGTAGACAAACAAAGAACCATTATTGAAATCAGTACACAATAATGTAAATGCAACTATAGAGTGCACTTGGATGAACTAACCTGCGAAAAATTATTTTGCATCTTGGAAGGAAGAGTAGGGGCTGGTAATGCCATGCCACTCTGACTAGAAGTGGTAACTTCGATGCCCTCAGGGTTGTCATCTGCCTCTGTTAGCTCAACAAAGTCATCGACTGCATGAGCAGCCATACTGGTCGGTGGTATCCCAGAACGAAAAAAATTGGCCTGTTCAAGAGAAAATACACATAAACTACAGTAGAGGTTTTATAAGCAACAATTTGTTCTGCATAATACTACGAGTGATGATTATGAATTTATGATAGAAAGTAGAGTCACTGAAGCTCAGAATCTACTTCTAGAAGGTATACATTCAACAATGTCATACGCCTACTCCAGCCTAGATCAAGATACTACTTGGAGGGTAAAATTCTTCAACTAAACACCAAAATAAACTGATCAGTGGTTAGTTTGTTCATCTAGCAAGGAATTACATTCCACATTGTAAACCAAGCAGTTAAGAAGCTTCCAATCATGACACCACAAAAGAGGTCCTTTTCATGGCTAGAAAACATGACGCATACACATTTTCAGGGAACTGTAAGTCTGTAACATTAGTCCATGTCAAAAGAGAAGGAATAAGATCAGAAACACAATTTCATAGTGCAGTTATACAGAATTGGGCAAGTGCACATGAGGGGAAAGAATGAAAGCATCAGACAGCCAAGAGTGGAAAATAAAAGGGAAAAAAGCGATACCTTATCTGAAGATACATAGCTCTTTGAAGCATCTTTCCGACGCATAGACTTGCTTTCACGAGACGGACGTCCAGACTCTTCTCTCTTGTTATCTAATTTAGCATCTTTACTACTGTCGAGGTGTAAATGTGAACTCTTAACAAGAACCTCAACATTAGCTCCATGTCCTCTGACATTGTTTCCTGCAATCCAATAAGCAAATATCAATCGAAAACATCTCTAGGAATAGCAGTGTATTGTTTGCTTATTTAAGGTTAGTTCTCAACTACAATGTTTTACCTAATAATGACAGCCTACTAGCGTCAGTGTCACGAGAGACTTCATTTATATTCGTATTGCCTTAAACAGGCTCTCACTCAAGCAGGGTAGAGCGGAACAAGTGTATGTAGCCTTTATCCTCTAATTTAGAAAGGTCAATCCTTTATGACCAACATTTGGAATCCGGTCATCAAAAAACAAGAAAAGTCTAGCAAATTGACCTGTCTACACAAACTAGTAAATAAAAGATACTACTTGAATAACTCAAACTGCTAACTTAAAGCATGAAAGATACCAGGTTTACGGCCTTGTGGAACTTCCGTGTTACAAGTCAACGGTCTCTTCCTAAGAGTTACAGGATCCTTCAAGTCTGCAATTTCCTCATCGCTAATAATATTGACATTCAAATTATCTTCACTGCCATCAATTTGGGTAGCATTTATACCAAGCTCCTCCATAAGCTCCTCAAATTGAAGTTGTGACCTAGATAAGCATGACTAGAGAGTATAAGACTACTAAATTAACACCAATTCCTATACTCTGAATCCTAATTTAGCTAGGAGAGTCATCAGATCATATTTTCAGTTAACAAGACATTCCGTCCTCTCAAATACAAAAATATCAAGTCATTTAGGCAGAACTTACTTCTTCATTTGATCTTTCAGCCTGGATTGATGAGTATGTGCTCTAATCAACGTCTTAATTTTAGAATTCGCCCTACAAACCATCACTAAGGAGGTGAGGATAAGTTTAGATTTGATATAGAAGTAAAATACGCAGGCAATAAGATCTAGAACTCGTAAACAGCATCGTCACCTTTTAAACTTGTCTTTTTCTTCCGACAGCTGAGCCTCAAGATCCATGATTCTAGAAGAAAGACTATCTGCTTCTTGTACCCGCTCTTCCAGTTCAATCTATCAAACGGATAAATACAGTCAATACAGCTATAGCATCTGCATTTATTGATGATCATCCATCTCTCATTTTGTAGATGGGTGTCACATTCAAGGTGTCTTTTCATAAACAGGCTTCACCTCCATGGTTTCTTTTTGTAGATGGCCGTCACCTCTATGATATGTTTTTTGTACATGGGCATCACCCCTTAATGTCCCTTAATCCATATTATATCTTATGAAAAACGCTACAGTCCAACAAGAAGCAAAAGTGCAACTCTTGCAAATTCTATTCATAAACATGGAAAGATAAACTTCGAGAAAACAGAAATTAACCCCGGTTTACAAAGAAAGAAGACCTAACCTTAAGCCGACTTTTTTGGTCAAGAAGCATGTCAACTTCATATCGGACTTGCTGCAGCTGCAAGTTTGACATGAAAATAGGGCTTATATACCTCACGTTCAACTTAACGCGTGAAAGCAATACGGAAGAAGGAATGAGAGTTTCAAAATAAATAAATACATGTTATTAAAGTTCATGTCACACCTCTTCTGGAACACTACTTCTGAAATCTGAGGCTACAAACTTCTTATCTTTGTTCCTATCTGGTGTTCCTTCTGGACTTCTGAAAGTCCTTTGAAAGTCATCATGGCCATCCATATCCAAATGTGTCCTATATTTTCTA
>JAYMSF010000634.1:0-14717 GCA_036897335.1 Silene vulgaris | reverse complement strand
TTACTAAATTAAAGGAACTAATTAATAGTGAGAATATTAGCTAAAATAGAAAATATTTTACTCAAATAACAGTGAGAGTCTCTCTCTTTCATTATCGTCATTCATTATCAGAATATTAGCTAAATACGGAGTATAATAGATAAAATAAAAGAGAGTTAAGCCCAATAAATTATAATACCCCAATAATTACCTAGTTGTTATCCAAAGATGTGGCCCATTTTCAAGTTTGTAACATTGGAGGGGAAACTACTAAGAGTTTTTATTAGTAAGGAGATAATCACTTGGTGAAATGTATTGAATTTGAACTTTGATTTCAACCATGCTTGTTCAGATTCATATAGTAGGACTTTATTTTCCTTATGATCTTGTCCAATTGAATTAACTAACATTAATTTGCATATGAGGCGGGCTCATAATAATTTTATCATGATTACATTAGATATCTCACATATGGCTAATTCTTTTCTTGATCCTTCTCATTTTTAATTTGTAACTAGTGTAGATCCCGTATAATTTGTAACGAGCTGGCCCATGGGCCTGGTAAAGAAGTGAGATAAATAGATAATAATGTTCCAAATTTGGCTATATCATTTGATTTTATAATTTTTTAGTGTGTGTTCTAAGGTTAGAGAGTAGGGACTAATAAGGGAGATGATAATTGGAAATGAAATGGTGCGGCTGCTGCCTGCTGGAAGTTAGATTTAGGATCAAGATTTTTGTTTTTCAACTTTTTATTCATGAAATTCTTCTATTTGGGCTAAATGTCGAATAATTAATGTTTGTTACTACGGAGTATTTCTTTCTTTTTATAAAGTTAACATAAAGATAAAAATTCAAAAATGTATAATATTTTTTAGCGGGCCGGCCCATGGGCTTTTTCTTTAGTCCATACCCGCCCGTTAAATTTAGCGGGCCTACTTTTGTTGCCCGTTACCCATTTTAAAATTGGTTTTCTGTGACCAAGCCCGCTTAAATAGCGGGCCTAGCGGGCCGGGCCAAACGGGCCGGCCTGCACATGATCAACTCTAGGTGGAAGATAATCTCATAAAGAGGAGATAGAAATAAAGAGGGGCAAAATTGGAAATTCATGTCATAATTTGGGCGACATTAAGTAAAACTCGGGCGTTAAAAAGCAGCACCCATTTTGACAAGTGAGAAGAAAATAAAAACTCGATTGATATGAAATCTGATTCTTATGTTAATGGTTCCTTCTTGAAGTCTTAGAAACCATAAAGTCGTCTCCAGATGGTAAACATTTTTCCTTTTGGAATATGGTAGAAGAGATATTGACCACAACAGAAAAAAAAAATGTCATAGCTGATGGCCGATAAACATAATTTCTTCATGAGAATAGCAAAAGCCACGATAATACAGCTAAACCGATTACATTTTTGCCATACAGTTTGTTTTGATTAACATGGTCCAAAAACAAGACCTTGTACTCCGGTATCAAATGATTTCTGCAGACTCGAAAGAAGATTTTTTCTGAGTGGATCAGTTTGTAGTGAACTAGTGACTAAGTTACCTGTACAGTAAGCTCACAAACGAAGTTTGTATTTCCTATTTCTTCAGAAACATCTCACGGAATTCAGAATTAGATTTTGGGGTTTCATCGTCTACTTGAGCAGCTTTTGTTTTCTTGGCTGTCAGAACATTGCGTGGAACTGCAAATGTAGTCTTCCCTTTCAGTTGGATTGCATCTTCACCACTTTCCTTCCTGGAGTCTGTTGCCTGGGAAGAATCTTCAGTTTTGAGCTTTGCTTGATCACTGGATGGAATCCTTGAACCTGATAAAAATAATAAAAATAACAGAAGCAACAAAACCTAGGTCATACGACGACTTAAAAAGGAAAACGATGTAGGAGGAAAACATAGTTAAAAGAAAAATCAATAAATACGAGATTCAGGGAGACTTAATTTTTAACAAATAACAAATCATTTTTGGGCGCTCGCAAGCATTTACCCACCATTTTACCACTGTCATTTGATGTAGTTCAACCCCAAAAGAAAAATGAACCAGACTCATAGGAACTGAAAAGCATTGATTCAAGCGATCGTATAAGACGTCTATATCCATCATAGACTTCAAAGTTGACATAAACGTGACCAGCGTAAAGGAGGGAAAACCAGGGATTTGTTTCAAATAGCACGCAAGAAAGAAATGTAAAATTCCTTTGGGAGACAGCCTAACAGCTGAACAATGAATTTGCCATTCGAACTGCCATTTCTTTAGATAGGACAATTTTGTGAGTTTTACTGCTTGCCAAATTGGACAGATTTAGGAGGGGATTAAAAATACCACGACTAAGCAACGACAAACCAAATAGCATCAGTACATACCCTCCTTGTCAGCATTTTGCTGTCCACCTAAATTCTTTTTGCTTTTGCCTTGATCTGACTGGGCATTGCTGGCATTTTGATGTCCATCAGAATTCTTTTTGCTTTTACCTGGATCTGACCGGGCAATGCTGATCCTTTTATTCATAAACATCTTTCTGTTTTTTGCTAAAGCGGCATTAAGGTGCGCATCATCAGAGAAATCCACATATGCCAGTCCCTTCAACAGATTTGATATATAAGATCAGATTTGTTCAATTAAAAACACAACTCCACAAGGTAACGGAATGATTGTTCCAAAATCCATTTGATCATGCGATGAAATAAAATACTGTAGTAAAATATACAAGAGAGGATAATTACCCTTGATTTACCAGTGTACTTGTCTTTTAATATTCTTATAGATTGGACTCCACCAGTATTACTAAAGAATTTCTGAAGTTGGTCATACGTTGCCTGCAGAAACATAGAAGCTTTAACAGCCAGAAAAAAAATGGGAGGATTGAGAGCAGAAGTGAATCATAAATAAAAGCTTAACAATGGTAGAAAAGTCAGCATACACAAAAGAAACAGAGAGTTATAAACTCCTCTTACATTGAAGCTCAGGTTTGATATGAATGCAGTGCATTGATCCGTAAATCGTGGTTTCACGAACTTTTGTTGTTTTCCTGAAGGATCATTGCTATTCTCTTGTTTGGCAGCTCTTTCTGCAGTCACTTCCACTTCCATTTTGTCACTTGTCTCTTTTCCCTCGTCTTTCTTAGTCACTTTTGTGGCAGAATCACTCGCGTCTTTTCGGCGTTTTGAAGGTGTCTGATCCTCAGACATATTTGACGGTAATTTTCGTTTTTCACGAGAAACTTTTTTGGAGAGCTGTTCTTTTGCTTCTGAGGTGGCAGCAGTTTTGGACTCTTGCTTCAATCTGAACAAAGCCAGTTCTTCCAAGCGTGGTGAAACCTGACAAGGTATGGTAGCATCATGAGCATATTGTCAAAATTCTTTAAAACAGACAATAAACTTAGTAAACTATGCATTTCATTAACAGATGACAGGAATTCAACAGTTTATGAAGCAAGAAATATATTAATTATTAATTGTGAAGCAATATAATTGTACTCTTGTTCATATTCTGGTTCTTGTTATAGGTAGGATAGCAATAAATGTAATATGATCCCCATTTCATTCGCAGCTTCTACTCTTGTTTCAGACTCCAGACTCGGTTATAGTCATCGATTAGTGTGTTCTTAATGAATATTCCATGCTCAACATTGTTATTTGCTTAATCTCACAATTAGATTTCTAATCTGTCTTCAGAAAAATAAAATATAGATATGACCATATGGATTTTATTCCCTTGTCCATAAGACCTGAAATTTTTTGAAAAAATAAAGGAGAAAGCTTGAGAAAGTTATAATGGTTAGCTAGAAACGGGAAATGGATGACCACAGCAGCATTAGCAGGGTTTACAAATCAGAAAAAATGCACTATCATCAGTTATCAGTAAATATATCTATCTATAACACTGAAGTACATTCCCCAATAAATGTGAAATGCCATGCAGATTAAAGGGATTAGAATCTCTAAGCAAAACAAAAGCCTCATACCTTAATCACAGCTGTATCATAATCTTCCAGAGTGCCAAATTCCCTCTCAAATCGCAACCACAATTGGCAGATGTCCTACAACACATTAATTAACGGAGTAGAGAAGCCATATAAGTTGCTATGTGTGAATTGTACAATTTCTAAACAAAATCATAACAAAGACGTAGAAACATCTTATCACCAGTAGAATGAAGCTGAACAAAAATTAGTTGGCATATTTGCTAATTGAACATGTTACACACGAAGTAAAACAGATAATCAGCCAAAGCGCATCCTAACCAAAAAGGATATAAGGATGACTGCCTATAATTGGTACCATTACCACTTGGTTTAATCTGATTGTCTTCTTGGGTGAGAAGGAATTAAAAAGACACAGAACAGGAAAGGCAATGATAGTCTGACGAGCTCTTCAAAAAAATAGAAAAAATGGCATATAAATCCTAAAGCCAAAGATGTTACTAGAGCTCAATTCATGCAGAATGCTTCTGAAAGCAACTAAAAGTCCAGAATTACAGAAAAGTAGCATCTCATGTTATTCTCATCTCTTAGTTTTTAAAGGTGTGAGGCGCCGACCGCCCGATGCGACTAGGGTCTATGATGGTGAGGTACAAGGCACAAGGTGAAGGCGTGTCGCACGTACCTCATGGATGCAAGTCCCGTTATTTTTGCAAACAAACTTGTATTTTCAAAATAAAATTTTGTACAACTACATCATTATTTGCATTTTAGAGAGGAGGGAAGGCATGACGAAGAAAAAAAATCGAAATAGTCGTGCGCCTCCTTGGTCACACACTCACGCCTTATCGAAAGGCACACCAGGACGTCTTGGCTAGTGCCATAGAGAGCCTTGGGTTTAAGCACGCCCAAGGCACACTTCTAAATCATGTCTCATCCTAAAAGAGGCAATTTACTTGTTAACATACTTCGGAGATCACCCGCATCAAATCTGCTTTTAGCAATGATCAGAATTAAATAACTAGGAACCACCTCATATGCTGTAGTACCATCAGAATTTATGTGGTACAAAGTGAAGATCTAATATGGAGGAACTTTCTTTTCTGTGTGGGGTACACCTGAAACTTGACATTATACTGAAAAGTAGTTCAGGCCTAAGTCTATCAAAAATAAAGGAAATGCAGTTCTGCATAGGCTTCGCCGTGTTAAGTTTTATGGTTACACAGAGAAACAAATTGATAAGAGTCAAAAAAATGAAAATGGCAAAAAAAAAAAAAAAAACTATGCAGAACCACATAGTTCATAGCACTAATAGGGCAAAGTCTACTAGCCTAGTGACGTCTAAGTGTCTAACGGCAGAGGCAAGAATTAACAGAAATGAAGTTATCATGGAAAAGCCTCTCCCTAAACCTTTCATTAACCCTTCCTATCAGAAGCTCATATTGTTCCAAGGATGGACCATCTCCCAGAGGCCCAAACTATAAAACCCTAAGAGATCATCATGGGAATTCTTGAATCTGAAAGATATTAATATACCTCTGAACCTGAACCAGGAAATTTCTTTGTGTAGCATCTTCGATAAATCGACCTAGCTTCATTTAAATTTCCTTTCTCAATCTCCATGTTTATATAGCCTTGCCACGCCTCAAGCATAGTGCCACTACACCCAAAAAAAACTTAAAACCTTACACAGAGCAACGATATGAAAGGCAATAACACACAGTATCATCTGACGAACACTTGACATACCTGAGCTTCAGTAAGTTGTCCCACACTCCACGTGCAGCAATTATGTCATTTGCCAGAATCAGCTCTAAACGGGCGGATGCATGCAACCGCAATAAAGCTTCTGTTCCTTTTAATTGCGGAGATAAGTAATCTGATGCACGCTGGGCACAGTAAAAAAAGTAATGTCAATCAACCGCTGCAGTTTAGAACCAGCTGGGCGTGTGTACGCAGCATAGATAGATTGAAGAAACAAATAAAGCAAGGAGAAGAATGGCAAGAACTGGTGAGCCACATAGAGAGAATCCAGATCCCATTGGCAAGAAGGCAGTCATGTTTAGGGAGAATATTATATGTATGGTGGTGACTGGTGACTGTATCAAGGTGGTAAAAAACCCCATCCAATGCTAAGCTGCTTAAGTACCTATTAAACCCTTGATGCAACGACGAAAATTCTCCAATAAATTAATTTACTTCCATGGATGAACATCTCAATCTAAACTAGCAAATCTATTCATCTACAACCGAAGCCAGCCATCTCCTTTCATTCATCTATTAATTTATGGGACTTCTATTTAAGATTTTGTTGTGTAGTCTAAATTGGCTACTAGAATAATTCTGAATTGACAAAAAATGCTACTCTTTTTCCCATTAAGTTTGATATCCTAATGTTCAGCATTTTGGAAAATGAACTTATCTTACAGTTAAATTGGGGGCTGTTATTCCTTGAATTTGATACAGTGACGTTTAATCTCTCTAATTATTGGATTTCGTTTGGCCTTTATCTACTGCACACAATACTGACCTATGTACCTTGGAATTCACAAGTAAACAGACGAAAGGAAAGGCACAGTCCTTTCAAAAAGTCTATTGAAACTGGTACAATTCTCAATATCTCACAAGTATTGGGCACAATAGACAAAATCCAAGGCCTGGCAGATATGTGTTAGATCTCCTTCTCCACCTGATGCAGTTTTACTATTATTTTTTGGGTCCAGATCCATATCTCAAGTTAAATAGAAACAATCTACTTTTAGAAGAATTAATAAAGTCAGCCACTCAGCCCAACTGCCAGAGTCATCCACAGGGTTGTAAAGTGAATGGGAAAGAGGCAAAGCCAGAAATCCGAATTCTAGATCAACTTGCTGGAACAATTTCTCTATGCTAGAGAGGTAAACAGAACCGGAGTGAGGGGATAGAAAGCTTCAAGCACGTGATAATGACCGACTATGGACTTACAGTTACGGCTATAAATATTATTTAAAATTTACTGGAATGAGCACATCAATCACTAGGTCACTACCTCTTCATCCAAAGCAAGATGCAAATGAGAAAATTGAAGTTGAAAGACCTCAGCTAACCTGAAATGTATCTCTTATTAAAGCATAGTCTAGCACCTGCAACTGATCAGCCACAGACATCCTTCTTCTTAAGCCATCTATGCGAGTAAGAAATATATCCAGGTACTGCAAAAATATTTATTTTAGAACACAGAAATAGCGATGTGGGAGTTATCCTGGTCAAGTTAAGTCATGGTGAATTAATTAGAAGAACTGCATAGAAGATACCTCCTCATAGCTTGAGAACGTGCATTGAAGGGCCTTCTCAAAAACCTAAAGCAGAGGAACATTTCAAATATTCAATGAGGCTAACATGTCACCCATATTAGAAAAGACAGGAAATTTTGTCACCCATATTAGAAAAGACGGGAGATTTTTAATACTAGATACACTAAGCACAAATACAATGACCGGCGAAAAAAAAGGCTATTCTACCAAACATATCTCATATTCATGCAGCAAACTTGTAAATGAGTTACAGACATATCACTAGGATAATTATTTGATGAACTTTTAACAACTGAGGCTCACAAGGTTATCGTTTTGCACATATGTGCTAATTGCTAGCCTTGCCCTGACGTACCGTGTTTCCGTTCTCGATTACCAAGTATGTATCATCCTCTTATTCTTTAAGCTAAATATGACTACGCTAGTGACATATTGACTACTTGATGGGTTTTCAACAATGATGCTCGGGCTCAAATACGTGTATCCAGCATGGATACTTGTCCAAGTAAACAATACCCGACCCTATCATAATTTGAGATAGTGATTTGATAAACAAAAAAAGGGCAGTGAGGACTGGGCTACTATCAAAGATACTTCTCATTTCAAACTCTCTGTTCCAAAACAACTTTTACTTACTAGTTTACGGAATTCACCTATAATCAATTGTGGGTGGAAAAATAGGGCAGATAGTGATGCAAAGGAAGTCTTGACAGTGAATACGGTTGAAGGCAGGCTATGTTCATACTTCTACAGGTACTACAAATTCATAACCTTACAGAGACAATTAGTTTGGAATGGAGGCCATATATTCTATCCAATTACAAATGCCCCTAGGCTCTTAGCCATGGTGAGTAGCTTATTCACTTTAAGAAGCAACACTCAACCCCTGCAACCATGTTGCATATCTCTATTAAACACAAACACAAGTTGCTTCACATAAGAGAGAGACAAAATCCGTATAGGCTAGATACATATGTGATCATAGGACAGCTCTTCGTAAGCCATGACTCTATCCACGCTGAGTACATACAATGCAGTTCGGTAAATACTCTTGCAAAATTGTTAAAAGATTGTTATGGAGCATGTATAGTACGAGTAATTAATGTTAGACAGCTATAGTATTTGCTTTAAGTATCAGAAAATGTAAAATACTCGGCAAAAGTAAGCAACATTCTAGCTTATGGATTGGCTCCCGGCAACGGTGACCTATTTACAATCTCATGCGCAATGCTAGATAGCTTTTAATAAAGATAGATTACAAAAAGAAAAAGAAATCTGTGAGCATTTCATACCACAGAAACTTCTTCCTCAGGAGCTCGAGCTCGCTCCAAGCAAAGCAAGTACTTCACCCATAGTTCCCCCACCCAGGGACAATTTCTTGTAGCCCTACTTATAACATTTCTTACAACATCTCCCACCTGCGATAGAAAGTCAAATAAATCACCGACTACAAGACGCAAGAGAAGAAACTTGGTAGTAGGTGCAGATTATGAAAGCACCTTGAGCGTTTTATCCAAATAGCGGGTATAATCAAGCCAAAGATCACCGGCAATAGGATACTCAGCAATAGCCCTTTCATATAAGATTTGAACACGTGCAGGGTCCCCTGCGGACTCTTCAAATTTCAGATATTTCTGTAGCAACATAAATCTATCGTCATTTTACAATGAAAGACCCACAAGATATGTGATTAATAAGGTAAAGGAAGTTGAAGATACTGAAATTGCACGAAAATAGACAATCAGGAAGATTCAGCGATCCACACACAATTAAAAATTCCAATCTTGACCCCATTTGCATAAACCAACACCTTCTACCATGCAAGTGAACACGAAAGGCATTAGTTTCTCTTCTATTGTTAATTCGTTATCACTACTCGTTGTTATTGCAGTTACTTGTTTCTTGTTTCTAATTTATTTGTTTTTAGCTGATAGTCATTTAAATTATTGCTAACTCAACTAAAACTCAAAAACCCAAAATAAACTAGCATAGACTTAGCAACTAGCAACCGGCTCTAGACATCTCCCGTTCCCTGTGGATAGATACTCGACTTACCATAACTACGTGTTTGGTTTGTTGTTCTATTTGTTTGTTTTAGGGGATATGAGTAACCCTTCACCGGCTAATCTACTCTTGCACAACCGGAATGACACTCATGCCCATTGCAAGCAAGCATAACCGAAACAATATGCACATACCTTGAACAATAGAAGCCTTTCTGCATCGGGCACATCCGCCTTCGATATTTGTTCTTCAAGATCAATACGAGCCGAATACATATCCAATGCCTTCTTATAAGCAGAAGCAACATGAGGAGGTATACCATTCAGGTCGTCAGAGTTCACATCAAGATCAATGCCTTGCTCTACCTCCCACATTTTGTAAGCACTGAGAGTAGACTTTATATCAGCTAAAGGAACCGATAACTGTCTTTGATATAAACTACGAATACGCTGGATCTGCTTCTCTTTTCCCTGGTAAATGGGAGCAGCACATTAAAATAACTTAGCGGAAACACATTCTCAAAGCAGAAAGTTCGAAGAAAAATATATAAAAATTTTACCTATCCAGGATCACTTTCAAAATTAAACTCTATTCATTCGGATTTTCTTTCAAAAAATGTGAGGGGAATTGAAAATGTCATTCATGTACAGAGAGGATAATATTTTTGTTTAACTAGCTTAAAATTAAATCAAACAGTCTAAAGAACATTGGAGGTAACACTAGGCCAGAGTCTGCAACGTACCTAAAAAAAAGCCAGTCTCTCCAACCTATTGAGATATGCTCTGCCTCACTCATTAGAATCAATAAACTTCCAACTATTATCATATACATACTACGCTCGCAATTCATGTGCATTCACTAATTTTCCATGATGGGACATTCAAATAAATTCACTATACTCTCACTTTTTATTAGTTTAAAAAAAAACACAAGTACAGTCCTACATAACTGTGGGCCCATTCTTCTCTCACATATTTTTCATTCCTATAACTTTGGTCCAATAGCAAGTGTAGTGAATTTAAGTTAAAGAAGGGGGCATACACTATGATTCAATTGACTGATTTTAAAAGAAAGTATTAAAATAATTAGAATGAGAACAAAACAACATTTGAAAGAACAAAGTCCTCCAAAAAGAATGCCTAACCTGACGCACTCTAACTAAAGGGTCTACTGCACATGAAATATAAAATAAATATATAGTTCCTACACAGATTCTAATTGTGCAGTGATATTTTCCCTTATATTACGCACATTTTAGACATACCAGAAACTCTCCTCTTTTTGAAATGGATAATGAAGAAAGTGGATCTTGGTTTACCAGAGGCAGGTAAGAAAAATGTGAAAGCAGTCTAATCTTTCTCCTTTCATATATGGGGTGATAAATGGAAAATTGGTGAGTGCTGACTTGTTCAATGACAATATTTTCAATGTCCAAGAGGATAGGATGGATGAAATTAGCATAGCAAAAGCTGCTGTCAAAAGGTATTGGAGAAGAATGATCAGAACGTGGAAACTGGAACGTTCCTAGCAAAGGTCAACATCAGGGCGACAAACTACTCTTAGGAGCAAGAAGGTGGACGCGAGAGCTAATGAGCCATTGAATTAAATTAGGGACGAAACACATTGCAGATTTATTAAAGTTTTAGAGGTTACTGCAGCGCAGCTTGTTGCGGTATCAAGGATGCATCAATTAAGATCGAGAGATCAAGTCTAAAACCAAGTATTTAATACCATGGGTTAACACTAGGCAGTGCTGCAGTGGAAACAATGCTCTTGTTGACTGATGTTATCACTTTGTGTGTAAAAGGGGGAAGGGATCTTTTAAACAATGCCACAAAATGTGCATTATCACCTTGCATTATTAAGTGGGATATGTATATTCATAAGTCATAAGGGTAAACATCGGCAGAAATGTCCGTTTCAACCAAACAGACATCAAACAAAAATACCTCAATATCAGAATCGGTAATTGTAAGGCAGACGGCTTGCTCAAAGTCTTTATATGCTTCCCAAATCTTACTACCTCCAGAAAAATGTAACCCCCCAGCTGTAAGAGCACGTTCAAACAAGTTCCTGGCTTTTGAAACTCCAGCAGCAGTACAATCACGGATTGACGGCTCATGTTCTTGAACAAAATCCAAGTAATCGCACCAAAGAGGAACAGACTGCGAAATAAAGGCAATGTCAACGAAATTGATTCACCACATTTATGAAATTTGTGTACTTCAAAAACTATAATTTCACTCAAAAACAGGAAAACAGATAAGACGATTTTTTTTCCAATATCAGAAACTAATGACATATAAGCTAAAAACAAGTTATAAAAGAAAGAGAAGTCCTCCACACAACCTACATATGGAAAAAGCTAACGAAACCTGATAAGAAAGGTTTTGAGGCCTTTCTATTAGTGTTAACAGCTGTTTTCAAGTTGCTCAACTCCTGCCAAGTGTCAGCCTATTTCTTATTTAATAAGTACTTGAAATTATGCTGCTAAGGGTTTTAAGGCCTTTCTATCATTGTTATCATCGCAAACACCACTTACGAACTCCTTAATGGCTTTATCCTTAAGAGTAGCTACATCAAGAGGGTCTCCAGTTTGTCTTTGTAGTGGGTAAAAATATATCCTCTTAAAACCCATAGTCTCCACTCTCCAGGGACTGTCGAAGTGCTATCGTCTCCCCCTGTGTCCACCTTATTCTGGACAGCTTATACCCCAAATGCTTTATTATGGTCATCTGAGATCATCAAACAAACTTACAACAACATTCAAACCAAAATTTTCAGAATCAAGCTCATACGCCCAACAAAGGTTTTCCAACAAGAGGCCTTTTATCCTCCGAAAAAGCCTTCACTTCCAAGTGTCGTCAATCAGTTATATTGCCTAACTGGACCAATCCGACTCACTAGATTCCTCAAGACACTCAACTCCCCATTTACACCAAAAGAAGAAGGCCTTGCAGTGCCAGTTTCATCACCTGAATACTTGTGACTTGTCCTTACTCCTTACCCTTGTACAAAATTACTTTGAGGCTGTCCTAAATATAAGACGACTTTTTCATGCCATGTGGTTCATTAAATGATAGCTATAATGACTATGTTCCTTCCCCTTATGATAGAAGTATTGCTAACATGATTTTCAAGCTGAACATCATCCTTCTGAGCACAAGTACTAAACTACCACCAACCCAGGTAACAAAAGCACCCCAAGCTTTCGCTAACAAAAGAAGCTAAAAAACACTACGCTTACCCAAACAAAATCAAAGAATGCATATTCTCTGAAAAGGGTTGGGAAATTTACTCCAACCAAATGCACAAGAAGATGGATAGCCTGGTGCACCAGCACTTGCCATGTCCTAGAACACTTCTTGAATGAATAATAATAACAAATTTATTCAACATTTAGGATATCACACACATCATAATTTGAAGAAGAAAACATATAACTCACTACTCCCTCTTATTCTCTAAAAGGTGTATTAGACTATTAGAAACACATAACTTTTTTCTATACGAGGAATACAAAAGGCGTATTAGAAATATCAATACTTGGTTTTTCTTGTTTTTTCGCACCTTATTGATTAATATAGTATATTCATTAATGACATGCAAAAAAAAATAGTAGAAAAAATGTGTATTGGTATTCCTAATACTCATTTTGCTGGCAGAAAAAATTCTTTCACACATTTCAATTTATTGCAGAACTGAAATGCTTGAACGTAATGTATATAAAGGCTGCTGTGGGTTAAAAATTCTCAAATGCATGTAAATGCCGTTAAGCATATGCATAGCTATCAACATAAGTACACGTTACACATGCCAGAACATATTCAGTTGAAATAAATGAGGAAATAGCTCACCAAATAATCAGATACTCCACGTTCATACAGCTTTTCGATTCCAAGAACTGCCTCACTTCTGCAAAACATGGCGGACAATCAGCTTAAATTTCAAAATCGAATGAGCATTAAGATAAATACAAGAGGATCAACAACACAAATATATATTCCATAAATAAGGAGACAGAGCCTAACGGGTAAGTAAATGCGAGAATGTTTGATGCCGAGTTCATGAAATAACCAGAAAGAAAGCTCCAAACAAGGTCTATTTAACAATTAATATTTTTTTTTCCTGTAATTAAGACAGACATAGTTTACTACCAAAGATTGACTTGCTTCTCTATAACAAAAAGGTAGAAGACAATGTACAGAAATACATTTACCACTTAAGATATTTTAGTACAGAAACTAGCACCCTGGTCCCTCTCTAACGGCCATGTCAGCCAAACTAAACTCAAATAGACAAATACTACGAAAAAGAGCTAGCTAGCAAGCCTGTATACAGCTAGGTCCAATCTACCTAAAAATTCTAAAGTTATATGCCTATCCTGCAATTAAAAACTCGTGCAGAAAAATGGAGCAGGTATAACCACAACTCCGACCCAAAGATTTCTCCTGAGCAACAATTTACAAGGCTCGAAACTAAGATAACCTCACAAAGTGACCGCCTGGCCGGCACGTCCAATCGTTCTTTCCTAACAACTCTAAACTGAGTTTCATAAATTCATCCTTGATCAGAACAAGAGATGTGATTATTTTCCCATGCTAGCGACATCTCAATTAACTAAACATTTCAAAGATCCCTGGAAAAAAGTTGCAAATCTTAAAACAATACGAAAACTCATTTACGATCATCGAACCTATACAAGAGGCATATATTTCATGTTATATAACTTGTTTCATAAATGACTTTGAGTTAATGACATGCCTTTGGTGCAATACGAGGCACAAGTGCAATACATAAAGTGATACTGTGATAGAGATGGGGGATTCAAACTTGTTACCTATTGTCAACAAATCCAAGATATCAATGTCTAAACCACTAGACTAAGACATTTTCCGTTGCTTTGAATAGGAGGGACAAGTGCACTACATACAGATGGCGGAATCAAAACTTGTTACCTACTATCCACAACCACAACACCTCCACCTAAACCACTAGACTAAGACATTTTCCGTCTACAACCAAGTCATTAACTCGACTATTAGCAACGCTTAAAGCAGTATCGAAAAAGACATGGAGAAAAACAAACCGCGAGGACATAGTAAGCTCATCTTTAGCCCAGTCCTGCCACATTTGCGGCGTCAACGGGAAAATCAAGCTCATAGCTTCCCTCGCCTGCCGCAACTTCTCAATTTCCCCCATTTTCCTCAACAATTGTATATACTATCATCATCAACAACAACAAATCAATACGATATTATTCCGAATTCAATAGTAAGACCGTCTCCTGGTAGAATTAGTTATAAACAGCCATAAAATTGAGTGAATAAATGAATTGTACCTGAAGATGAGCGTCGTAATTGACGGGATTACGAGCGAGTTCGGATTCTAGGGTTTGGAGCTGCGATGCTTGTTCAGCTTCCGAGTCCGAGTCTGAGTCTGAGTCTGATTCCGAGGCGGTGCCGGGTTTGGCATCGTCGACGGGTTCGGGTGCGACGGGGGTTGGTTCCGGGAGTGAGTCGGA
>JAYMSF010000633.1:0-14718 GCA_036897335.1 Silene vulgaris | reverse complement strand
GCAAAGCAACAACAAGCTCAAGGATGAGAAGCGGTATTTGATTGACTAGCACCTCTCATAGAGGCAAATTTGATATTTCATGTCTGGTAGGAGGATACATTGAAAGTGCAGAATAGGTATATGAAATCTAAATGCCTAAAAACATAACGTAAACTAAAAACGAAGCTCCAAGATTCGACAGTCGACACGCAGGAAGTAGTCTTGGAGTACTAAATGAAACTACAAACATAAATGAAAATACGTAAGTGCATGAAAGAAAGCTAAGGGTTCGAAGTGAAAGGACCGCGCACGCAATTCTCACGGATTATACGGCTAAAAGTGCGGCTCCTTACAATATGCATATGATGTGAATCAAACCTAGGACTTATAGGTGAGAAACCAAAGCCTCAACTACTAAACCACTTAATGTTTTTTACTCACTATTTGTTAAATATATGTGAGTATTTTAATAAAATGGGAACATCACAAAGATATGAAGGGAGTACATATATAATGCGCATATATACATACTCCCTCCATTCAACTCCACAAGGCACTTTTCTCTTTTAGACATTATTCACAAGTGAGTCTTCACTATCAATTTTCTCTCAATACGTAAGTAAAAATATATTCATGTAAGATCTTGTTTGATTCGTCTTTACGAGTACATAAAAATATCTATCTTTTATAATTTTTGCAAATACGTAGCTAACGATATTTACCACGCAAAACGCGCGTTGGCAAACGTGAAAAAAGAAAAGGGCCTTGTGGAGTTGAATGGAGGGAGTATTTATTTACCCTTTAGCAATATTTGGGATAGCGGCCGGCATCCCTTCCTACTAGGTAGGTCCACCGTCCGCCCCTGGATACTGGTAGTCAAAGAAGTTTCCGAGTCTTCAACCAAATCTCACATTCGCTTTACTGTAGTGATTTTTACTCCTATCAGAACAAAAAATACATTTCACTGTTTTTTGGCATCTATTACGAGGTGTTATTCACACACAAAATCAGAGCATATAATAGGATAAAAAAATGCAGCTGAACTTTCAAGGAAGAGTAATGAAGCATAAATTCAAATAGTTTAAGCATTACCCTGTACACCAAGAATACCTCAAAAGTTGTCACAAGAATGGCTTAATGAAACCCATCACTGTCTGTGAGATCTTTACAAAATATTAAGTTGAATGGTAACAATTTTAGAACAAATTTACTCTGAGCTTAGGCAGAACAGCAACCAACCTTCTTCACCTCTGAAACATCATCCTTCCCGACATGTATGGTCTGTCCCTTGGGTAAAGCAGTTGGATCACCTCCAACATCGAGGGCCCTACGACTGACAACATGATATACTTGACTGAGGACCTCTGTAAATGCATTTTCGACATTCAAGGATTCTAAAGCCGATGTCTCCATGAAAAAGAGATTCTCTTTCTCGGCAAAGCCCTTAGCATCCTCAGTAGAAATAGCGCGCAGGTGTCGCAAATCTGCCTTGTTCCCGACAAGCATTATCACGATACTAGTATCGGTGTGATCACGCAATTCTTTCAACCATCTTTCAATATTCTCAAATGTGACGTGTCGCGTAACATCATAGACCAGCAGTGCGCCTACGGCCCCTCTGTAGTACGCACTAGTGATCGCACGGTACCTTCAATGAAGAGGGTAAAGAGCATGAATACACTTAAAAACAGTAATATAAAATTATACAGCACATGCACATCTCAGAGACCATTTCAAAAAGAAAATATAAGGGTCACTAGAAGTGGTTACAAACGATAAAATGGTCACAAACATGATGACAATGAGTAATAATAACAAGGGTCACTGTCAGCAGATGATGGCAAAAGATATATTAGGGCCTGGAGGTCACTTTAATATCCGAGTAAAGTTGCTTCAAAATAAAACTTTAAAACTATTTCACAGAAGAATACATGTAAATTATAAAAATGGTCAGAAACTGATGCACACGAGAAACCTGAAGAAAGAGATTAAACAAGAGCTGATTCAGAATTTGCTGAAAGATTGGCAGACAATGGTCGCCATTCACCAATTTGCAAACTTAGGTATGCATGTGAGCCGTGTTAATTCTAGTCCCATAGCATCAGTTAGGTATTTTTCCAGTTCACTATTTTCAGGAAAATTAGATTATTTCCATTAACACTTCAAGTATATTTGGGTAGTTTTATTGTGTGCTATTATTGTCACTGGGGGTTTCATTCACATTAAAAGATTTTGCTGAGCCAGGTACTTAGTCTGAGCTTTCCTGGCCATCTCAAACTTTCTTTGGCCTTAGAAGAGAAGAAAAGTTTGCCCAGCTACAATAGTCACTACAACTTCAACATGGAAAGCACTAATGGTTGAATCTTAAGAAACCCTCTGCAAAATGCATTTATAGACCTACATTGTATTTAAAGCAATTTGTACTGCATCCCGCAACCAAGTTACAAAATGTGAAAACTAAGGTGTTTCCTCTAACAAAACTGAGAGCATTTCAACAATGAAAAATAACTATGCCCATTGCAAGACATTTTCTGCATCATTCCTCAATCGTATTATTCAGGGACATCTAAAACATTAGCACATTAAATTAAAACAGTCATAAAATCCAATAATTCTACTGTAGTGTAGGCTTGGCAAACTTCAATATAAAGCTTGCACGCATATAAACTCCAATAAGAGGGACACTGTCTCTTACTGTCCCGGCTGCAAACACACTTAGAAAGGGATGATCTATACTCGGTCATTCACAGGTAGTCATCTACACCATTTCGTCAAAAATTAACATTCAATCTCAAGGTTACCACCCACCAACTGCACCGTAGACCGTAGTACCCACCGAAAATTTCTCCATATAAGCACGCTACTTGCAATGCATTGCAGGATCGTCAACCCACTAAACAATACTCTATAACAAACCACCCAAGGTAAATAAACGCAACAATCCAAATATCACTTCCTCTCCATTTGACTGTATGCATTTTCCCAATAAGTGAGAGGGATTATCCAGCCGAGTTACTCTACAAACTCACTTTCATCGATTCTCAGCTCGTACCAAAACCCGTCTGCCTCCTCAATACGATTAAGAAACCACAATTCGACGAAATAGGCTCAATGTGCATAAGAAATATAGTCAATCAACCAAAATAATCGTCAAACTTTGATCAAAATCAAGATACACCCTACAATTCCTAGTCAACTCACATTGAACAAGTCAAAAACTCCCAAAAAATACACTATTTTTCCAGAAACTACATCATTTTTTACACAATCACTAGAAAAACAAATTAACAATAAATTCTAAATCAAAACAAAAGTATTAAATCATGCAAAAAAAAGTACCTTTCTTGACCAGCAGTATCCCAAATCTGAGCTTTGACGATTTTTTCTTCGACATGGATACTACGCGTGGCAAATTCAACCCCAATTGTCGATTTTGATTCGAGACTAAATTCATTACGAGTAAAACGAGATAAAAGGTTGGATTTTCCGACACCGGAATCGCCAATCAATACCACTTTGAATAAATAATCATAATCATCATCTGCTCTATACGCCATTGTTGAACTTCAAATTCTAGGGTTTTTCGCTGTCTTCAATTCTTCGTGGTTGGTGGAATTGAAAATGCAGAAAATGACGAAAATTGATGAATGTCAACGACTTTTACAGTAATTTAAAGATTGATTGAAGGTTGAGAAATTTGAAAATGGTGGAAGATGATAGTGAAATTGGGGGGTTTTAAGGTTAAGCTCAGAAAATGTGGATGTTTATATGTTGGTGGGAAGGATGTCAGATAACTATGATGAACTTTATTCTATGTAGCCGTCATCACGTATTCACGTCGTCGCATGACACTTGATAGTTATCGACGGATAATGTCCCTTTCACCGACTGTCACAACATGCAAGTGACAAATCAAGTGGTAATTAAATGGAACAATCCACTTGCCCTCCCACTTGGTATATTGTGAGAGGAGCGTTATTATCTTCAGCTTGTAATGGATAGTGTCCTTCTTTGATGAGACAAGCTGGATAGTAATACATTAAAATTCTCGTTTCGAGGAAGTAGCAAATTGTCCCCAAACGTTTAGGGTTGAGTCACTTGGGTGTGATTTATCTTTTGACGTTTTCATACGTGCAATAAAGCCATGTACTTTTTCGGTCGAGAGTAGCTAAATTGAATGAAGTTGAACTGAACTGAATGAAGTTGAAGTAAGGCTATGTTCTTTTAGGCTCAACTGAACTGAATGGAGCTAATCTGAAGTGAAATGGATAAAACTTAAATAAGAGTAAATTTATAAAGAGATGAGTTTAACTCTATGAAGCTGAGGAATAGAGGCCAGCTCAAATGAAGTTAAAAAGAACAGGGTCTTAACCCCCGCCCTCTCCCTAAATGTTTGAGACTATGTGCAAATTGACCCGATTTTAAAATTTCGACAATAGAAGACAATTTATAAAAAATAATTTTGTGTCCCCTTATACTAAAATTATGTGTGAGCCAATGTTTACTTTGTCATGGGCAACCTTCATATTAGTATTTGCTCCCTCCCATTAAACAATTTGCTTACACTTTTTATCCTTTTGTGAATTGTGAGGAGAATTTTAATCAAATGAAAATAACCTTTTGTGTCAAAATGAGTATAAATGTTACCATTCACAATCTAACCAGCTAAACAAAAATGTTATTACATCCTACGTCTCAATCATTTATTTACCTTTGATTAAATATCCCTCATAGACAGGGGAATATCGCTTACAATATTACCATCATTAGTCTATGCTTTGTTTGATTGGTTGAAATCACTATATAAATAAATTTCTATAGCTATTTTTTTTTTCAGAAGGGAAAAACAGAATTATAACTAAAAATAAAATAGAAACCTACTCAAATATAACTAAGCTTGTATATATTGTTTTTTAATTACTTTTTAAAAACTATCGAGCTACGTTGTTGTAACTTTTTGACAACCAACTCAAATGTAATTGAAATTATGTGCATTGTTTAGAAGCTTTTTTCAAGTATTCTGAGTTAACACACTGAAATTCTCGAAACTTAACATTTACGTGAAAGAGCTCTAAAACTATATCAGGTCAAAAACTTGAACAAATGACCGAGAACTACGTCAAACCCTTCACCGTAAAGTATGTGCTACCCTATGCTTCTCGTGTGTTCTCAAGTTTGGTGCATTGGACTTGCTTCTTGGTTTGACGGGCGTCGGGCAATACATCCAACTTCTGTAATTGTTCAACATGCATTTTCATGCGAAGGTAAACTCCTATGATGCACATATTGCGTATTTGTGTTACGGTTCCCACGGCTATTCTCTATTTTAATAAAGGAAATGAAAGAGCGATGAAAACCTTTAATGGAAGATAATAATAGAATAAAATAATTTTCGTCCTGAAAAGAAGGTTAGAGTAACTTTTTCTTGGTCAAATAAGAGAAAAAACCAAGAGAATTCTCGATGTGCGTTTGCAGAAACGATAAAACGGACTTGTTATGCTCCTTGGTAAAGGCATGAACCTTAATGACATACTCGAAATCTCTTCCATAAAGATGGGACGCACAAGCTGCCTTGTAACTCATTAGCTCCCACTCACCTGGAGAAACACAGTTAAAAGTATAAGCCGACCAGCAACTAGAAGTTATTAATGGTTACACCGTTCAACAAATCTAGACGATTGGATGAAGTTCCTATTTCTGCAAGTGTTTCATATTCCATCATTTTTCAAGATTTTTAATAATCCAGAATCGAAGAATAACGAGTCTATGACTCCATTGGAAAATGGAAACAAAAAAGGTTTACTGAATATCAAAGAAAATTAAGGTGGTCTCGCGATAATCACGTCATTAGCTAGTCTCATACGAAAATTTGTGAGCTGAAAAGCTAGGAACAAACCTTTCTCAGTTTCAGAGGTCAGAACACGCTTGCTGAAGTGACGGTTCAACCACCATTTACAGCGAAGTTTCCAAGTCTTTTTGGACACCCCCTCCACAAACATAGCAGGCATACTACTGAAACGTGTACTATGTATTTGGTCATTCTCGACTTGCTCCACGTTCATACACATTGATGCTCTGTCTTCTATACAATTGGAAATCTTCAGCAAACAAGAAGCAAGTTCCCTCCATGAGATAACATCTCCATATGTCGCTTCCAAGTGTAAAGATATCACCTCAACCAAACGATCAGGGGCATAATAACCTAAATAGCACCAACATATGATGTGATGAGAGAATTGTCCATTTATAGGCACAAAAATAGATGTAGCGTTCAAAGTCCGTGACAAACCATGAAATTGGCTGCTGCCTCATATAAACTTTTGTGTCATTGTACAGAATTGAAGTAAAAGGTCCATAGTGAGAAAAGAAGATGGCAAAGGCATGAATGTATGCCAATTTATGCTACTCTGACACGAGTACGGGTGTTGGATAAACCAACCGAAGATGTCAAAGCCGTTAACACAATGCTCATATATTAAAGAATATTGATAAGCAAATGCTTCAATGTTCAGACATAATATAGACTTCCAAAACAGAAAAAGAACAATAGAGACTTACAAGGTCAGAATCTTAGTGCATAAAACAGGGACTCATAATAATAAGAAAACCATACCCCTTTGATGCAAGTCCATGAGCCTTGTCAAGGAACGCCTACATGTAGGGTCCTTCTTAATGACATCCTCAAAACATAATGATATCTTGTCGGGATCTTTGGCTTCTGCACACTCCTGAAGTCGGGCTCTCAGCCTTCCAAGCATAAAAATTAGTATGTTATACGAGTCATGTAGCAAATGCTTATTATTTACTCTGTAATGAACAAACTCGTAGCATATCGTACATTCGTACAATGGAACAAACATGCATGTCAAGCAAGAGGAAATGGAGAAACATACCAACTGTACGTAAAATACTCACTCCTTACAAAAAATAAACCAGTGTGAACACTAGCCTGCTAGGTTCACAACTACAAATTTTCAAGTACCAAAAGTGGAGTTTAAAAAACAGCGCTACATAAAGTGATTATCGAGCCCCTCAAGACTGGGAATTCCTCTAAAAACATCATTTACATAAACAACCTAAAGGCAAACATGCAGTGCCCCTCAAGACTTAAAAGGGGAATTCCTCTAAAAACATCATTTACATAAACAACCTAAAAGCAAATATGCGGTGCTTCTCCTCTTCTCCACACAAATGCTACCCCTCCTTAAACACCTACAACTGTAATTAACAATGTCAATCATACTAGCAATAGCAAGTACTGTATGACGGTAATCACAGAGTAGTTGGACTTGCAAAAAGCTAAGATTTGTTCAAATAACATCTTTAAGGTGCCTAGTAGAAGAAACAAATAAAGTAAGCAAACTTCAAACATTCTAGAAAGTGAACGCCAGCAGTCTGTCATGAAACTCATTCAGATGCCAATGAATATGAACCAGAACGCTTCTAATTCTACTGTGATCAAGTCAATAAGAGTCTGGACAACAAAACAGATACACAAAATCCTCAGTTCCAGGCCTCGGAAATAACTCTATTCTCATTCCAAAGGAAAAGGAACTAACGATCTTCTAGGGCCTGGACTTCTTTTACGCATTAAAGACCCAAACAATTAGTGTTTATCGTTACAGACCTCAAACACACTTCCGTTGTTCATCATGTTGTCTCGTTTTTTTTTCTACTACAATAACCATACATATATTTAATTCTAGCTAAGAAAGCATCAAGCAGGCAATCAGAACACTCTGGTTGTTCTACATTGAGCCAAAGGCTCAAGGCAAGCCAGGTCGTATCAATTTGGGGTTTTACTGGGTTGTACCTTAGATTGAATCGGGTTTAAGCCAAATCATCATTAATTTATTATAGGGCCTCAACAGGGATGGGTCATTAGTACGTCACGTCTTATCTAAGCTTTAGTTTTGGTTCACGTAGGGTTGAAAATTGCGATAATCACATTTTAGTTATCGTTTGGCCTCAAGTCAGTTTTGGTTCACTAAAAAATTCAGGTTTATTGGCCACGTTTACGAATACTCTGTGCTCCTCTTCCAAGAAAGCAAGATGCATTTCCAATTCCACAAACCATACCTATGACTTCAACCACTCCTCAGCAGATTTATCTAATCAATCTCAATCTATGTTCACCATCAAACATTCCCATGTATCTAATCAAACTTATATATCCATCACCAAACATAGCATAGCGAAGCATTGACGGCGTTCTTTTTACAGACGACCCAGCTAATTTTAGATACTATCGGAACAGGTAGCATTATATCTGCCAACTCCATCAATAAAAATTATGTAGAAGAACAGCACTACAACCGTGCAATGATGAAAAGTTTCTTGAAAATTTTGCGTTTATCATATCAGCAATTTCTCAAAGCAACATTAAAATTTAGCAATGCATTTCATCATTCAAGAAGAATTGCTCACAATTTGCCAGATATGTCGGTCAAGAAAAGAGATTTTCACCTGTATGGAAGAGCAGAGTTTGACCCAAAGCAGAACTGCTCAACAACAAGGAAAGCTTCGCTAACTTGACCCCCAAGTAGCAGCAGCTAGAAGAAGAGACATTAACAAATAAACCATCAAACAAGTCGAACAAAACACAGTAACTGTGGCAACATAGCAGCAAATACTATAGCATATAACAAGCCCCAGCTAGCCAACTTTAAAGGCCAAATGGTATAGTGACCGAAGGAAGAATATGAAGCAAAACAATCGACAAATACTGAGCCTGAAACTGAAACAATTATAGGCAACAGTCATGTCAATACAATGGTTGTGCAGCATTATTTACACAATCAGAAAAGCACAGAATTGTCCTGTTCATTATGCTTGATGATTAGCCTGAAAGGAATAGAGAAACATGCACTCCATATTCCACCATGGGCAGGAAATTCAGGAGTGAGCAGTTAGGCTACTCAACTTGCCATAAAATTAATGGTTACTAGGACAGATAAGGGGGTCGAAACCTGGACTAAAGCCCTGGACACACTGTTTAAAGCAGTATATGAAACCATCTATGTGTACTGAAGGTGTCAGGACTAGAGCTGCAATTATGTCGAGGCATGGTATAGAACACTGAAAAAGTACTCGTTACGCAAGTGAACGGCGAGGACGTCACAACGGAACTTTTGGATGCAGTCGCATTTTGAAATTTCAGGTTGCCGTTGTGTTAAGAGTTTCAAAACGTCATTGCTTGTGAAAAGAAAGAACATCGACTACAAATATGAAAAGTCGACTCATATTTCTAGATGTCAAGATGTGAACAACCAACACATTTGGTAAATTTTCGAAATTCAGGCCATGATCCATTCTGCTACGTTTCTCACATTACTTTGATGACATGATTGTTAGCTACTTAGCTTAACTGTGACCAATATACATGTTGTGCAATGCATCAGGTAGGAGTCAGGACCATTGAACCTAAACGAAACGACACCCAAAATAAAAGATATGTAGACTAAGTCACTAAGTTACTGAAGGATGAAATAATTGTCACCTACCAACAAATGACGACAGATATCACTTGCTTCTCAACCATTATCAGTTCAATTAGTTGGGTTTTCCAGCAGGACATTTGCAAATTCAATGAAGCTTTATCAAATTTAGTAATTGCATGACAGAAAGAAGCACCAAAATTCATTCTTAGGCCTTAGCTGGCTTGGTACTGTAAGGCTGTAAGCAGTTTCATATTCCCTCCGTACCAATCATTTGTTTGCCTTTGATTAAAACAGCCCTCACAAAGAATAAAAAAGGCAAACAAATGATTGGGACAAAGGGAGTATATTTTTATAACCTTTTAGAGACTAATTTACTACTAAAACATGAATTATACTTCCGTAAAAATCAATTTGAAATTAGCAGTATGAACACTTGTTACACTTCTAGAGTTCTAGTTGACGTTTCTGCTTGTGGGAACCTAAAGTTTTACAAGAAACACTCATGACCCAAGTTCAGAGAGGCAGGATTAGCATGAACTTTGTCGCCAATGTTTATTTAACAGTGTTTAATAGTTTACAGTGTAAAAATGTACCTGAACTAAAGGAAGTAATGATGCTTCTGAGACCGGAGGAGAAGATTGCAGGGCAAGTTTCAAGTACTTCACAGCATCCTCATAGTAATTTTTATAGGAGGGCAAATATGCCATATCATCCGGAAAAGGCATTCTAAAGGGCAACAATGATTGCAGACCTTCAGTAGGGAAAATACCACAAACTATTACAAACAGCTGAACACAATTGAGTATGCTATCTTAAAATAATGAACAGAAACCTATAAACAAGAATGGAAACAACTTCTATTGAGGAAGCCTTTGTCTTTCCACATTTAAAACTTCCTTCACGTTTACATATATTGCCTTCTCTGTTCTTTTTATTTTTATTTTTTTTGTGCTCTAACAAGCCCTACTTCGATGATAAACCTGCCCATCAACTGACATTCCGCATTCATATCCCATAACTTCAGAAGTTGATATGTAGATGACTTGTGAAGTATACAGGTAAAGTAACATCAGTCAGGTTGAATATAATTTTATTCAAGGGTCACCAATTCAGGAAACTTATCCATTCTTCTCCAAGAGACTCACCAGTAACTTGTGGATATTTTAACTTCTTTTGTTCAAACAGAGAAAATATACTCCCTTCGAATACACACACCTTGGTCTCACCCTTTTTGTGAGAGGAATTTTAAAATTATCGGTGTTAGGATTTGAAGGGGAAGGAGTAGAACAGAAAAAGAGGTTGTTTAAACTTGCTGAATTGTATTTTAGGTTTATTTATTATCCCCACACGTAGCTTTACGAATTTGATGAGAAGGAACAAAACAGAAGACATAAGGATGCACCAGCCAGACCACGCCTAAACTACACATTTTGTCCTGGAAAGTGTAAGTGCGGCGAAAGATTGCAAATGGCCAATCCCACCCCACTTCTCCCTCTTGGCGCAAGAGCCATATTTGAGACATTAGGGTGATGATGAATTAACCTACTCATATCTCCACATAAATATGCTACTCTATATAAAACTAACTACGGCAATTTATCTAACCAAGTGAATATTTTGACATGTATGCATATCATCCAGACCTACACACCATATCTTATAATATGTCGGAAAGTAAAAGAACTAACCGTCAAAATTGAAAGAAGTGGAACAATGAAATTGATCATCACGATCTTCCATACTATCGTCATTTTCTTCTATTGTTTCAATAGTGTTTTCACTGACAGCTTGAATTTTGATTTGACGGCGATGCTCAACTCGCAAATTAGTGTAGGGTTTAGAAGATTTTTCATCAGGGTTCTGACCAAAATTGGAATGTACACCATTATCATTGACCACTGACACCTCTGAGTGATCATTCAAGTCTGAGCAGCTCTCATTAATACTATCTGCATCCTCTTCCCTCATATCATCTAATAACCCAAAGGAAGTACTGTCCACTCCCTCCATATGCGAAGGCTTGCACACATCATCCAAGTTTCTCTGATTTATCTCTTCTAGGAGACCAGAATACCAAAATTCATAACTGGCCAGCCCTATGACCAAATAACACAGAGGATCTCTTCTGTAATCACTAGTCTGCTTCAGGCTACAGAACACAACCATGATATTCAGAATTCACAGTACATATTAAGAATGAGTCAAAGTCGATGCAAGAAATTCTAGTACTGCAAGTGAACATAAGACAACTTAATGAAAACTCAGCCTATAAGCTATCAACAAAATGATATATCGGACACGACATCGCATGTTTTCAATATCAAACTATGAGATCATATATTTGGAAAAAGAAATGTTAAGAGTGGAAAGTAAGACAATGTATAATGTGACATAGTATCACTACTCTGTATTAACGGAGTAAAGTTATATGATATTAAGTCTTTGGCCATAATAGAGCTATCTATTAGGGATTTAATTTACAGCAAGTCACCACATAAACTAAATAGATAGTTAGTTTTCAATATCACTGTTAAAACCACTTTAATCCCAAATGGTTTTGGGACCTAGGCTTTGTTTGTTGTATGACAAGACCTACGACCTCTACACATATAACCCTTGTACGTCACAAAATGTTAACTTTGTTACAATGCATTGGTGTCATGTGTGATTACCATTTACCAAACCAGGTTTTAAATTTACTTTTGGTTAAAATGAGAGGTGAGTAAATGTTCCCAAGTATCGCTACTCACAAAAGGAAATATCAACATCTATCCAGACTCAGCGCATTGTCTAATAAAATAAGAAAATAGACATAATTGGGTACATACCTCTTCAAAGCATCATTTGCAATGCTACGCTCGTTCCGTGCAAAGGATGAGAGGATGTAATCCAATAGTATATATCTATCCTGCCAAGCAAAACTAATAAGCATACATGGGAAATTAAAAACCATTAATGCAACACAGCAACATTTGCTTACATGCAAATTGTTTAGCTTCTCAAACAGTCTGACTTTGCAGTTAAAAAGGCAACAATTCAGTAAGACTAACTGACATACATGCAACAATTCTGTTTGCATCTACTAAACCTCAGAAAACAGTTTCTACCACTTGCATGGCTACATGCTTAACCAGCAGCATGTAATCAGCAATCCTTTAACTTGGTATTCGTGCAAAAGCAATTGCTTAAGAAGGCATCCTAAGGACAAGCCAGGTTGCAGAAAGAAAACCAATTCAACACGGGCCCCAAAGACCGGACGCCCTTACAGTCTCACACCAGTAAGGAGCTTGGCATAGTATTAAAAAAGGCATCAGGAAAAAAGAAAAGAGCGGAATAAGAAGAGACAACGGAAACAGCAATCAGAGACGTAACAAAATATAAGGCACCAGATCTAAAAGCAAAAACTTCCGCAGATTATTGTTTCATAGAAAGATGACTATACACCGCAGCATATAATACTCATACAAACATTGAATAATACATCTTCTTATAGGTTGTACCTTGGATGGTCTGTTCTTATATGACCTTATTTTCAAAATCCATGTGCGATACAAGTCCTCAATCTTTGATGAGAAGACCTTAGGATCACTTCCCATGTGTCTGCGAAGCTCCATTGCCACCTGAAACATTGGAACGTGAAACACTTATAAGCAAACTGGTTTGTCAGAAGGCAGCACTTAGTCAAACTATATAACTACTTCTTTGGGCAAAATTTGAACTCGTGAAGTGGTACCATCGAAAATAATAACATTCCTTTCAAACGACGTACACCAGACGGCCAAAGGAACCATCTTACAAACTTAAGAAATCTACACTTTTCCATCCTCTCTTCCACACAGAAAAACATATTTGCCCTTATGAAAGAAAAACACAGCTCAGAGCAAAAGATTAGTCTTTAAACAAATAGCGGTCGTTGATAAGAATTGTTACTAGGAAATGAACTAAAATAACTGTGTTATGTCATTCGACTCATTTACGGCAAATACATTATTTTTACCAAACATCCCAACTGCAATCCAAACATTGAAACTTATTATAGAAACTCAAATTTTATAATATTATGGTGTGTTTGGATAGCAAAAGTGGAGGGAAAGAGAGGGGAGGCGGAAGGAGGGAAGAGAAAGGGCGGTAAGGGAAGGAGAGGGCAAATGGGATGTGGGTGTTTGAATACAATTTCCTTCCAAATCTTACCTCTTGTGGAGAGATTTTGATTTGCCTCGGAGGAGGGAAAATGGATCCCTCCAAATCTCTCTCCCTCCATTTCCCTCCACCCTTATTTGCATATAAGGGATTTTAAATCCCCTACTCTCCCTCCCTTTCTTTTCCCTCAAAATCTCTCAATCCAAACACACCCTTAAGCTTTTACTTCATTGTCATGAATGCAAGAGTAATAACACCTCATCCACAGATTACTAACCAATTACCATTTCCATGCCGCAAAATGATAATTCGACGACAATTGAGGGAGCTATTCTACTTTATTCCACTATTATACATAACCAAAGAGAATTAAGTCTTCGGCTTCATTAGAAATGGAATCATAAAGGACGCACAAATGTTAAAATAGCAAGAAAAATAAAAAAAACCAGGCCAATTTGAATCAAACAATCAAATAAACAATTGTACCGAATACTTGAATCGATCACTGCGAAGGACGCGATCGGGATGAAGAGGTGCGCGTTCCTTACAAGTAGCTTTCAATAAAGCACTGAGAACTCCACTAGCTTCAACCCAATTGTGCTGCAACACAAGTCTACGAAGAAGATAACGCAATCTGATACGGTTTTCATAGCGTAGACTCTTAGCACCAGTAGCGAGAGTATATGAAGGCACTGTTAACAATAACTCTTTTCTATTGTGCTTCCTTTTCTTCATTTCATGGAGGCTTATCGTTTCGCGCGGCCTTTTTTTGTTAACTTCAAGGACGGATTTGGGGGAATCCATGGATGTACACAACTGCGAGCTCAATTGTTCTGGAAATTTTGAGATTATTATTGTGTTTGATTTAATTTTCTAGGGTTTGGTAAGGTAGCGGAGTGCCGGAGTCACGGAGTGTATGCGGCGAGGGAGAGCGTTGGCTCTAGCAATACAAAAGATTTCATACGTTGTGAGGTTTTTATGTGAAAATAGAGAATGTTTAAACGGTCTCTTCTTATGGGGAGGTGATGTAAAAAACGCTATATATCTAGAGTTGGCAATCAGGTCAGTTGGGTTGGGTTTGGTCAGGTCGATCATATCGGGTTCGGTTATGTCGGGTCAGGTCAGTTTCAGGACATTATCGGGGCGGGGCATTTCTGGT